>CM060109.1:26288891-26556391 GCA_030522415.1 Channallabes apus
ACTGACTGCACTCAGACCCAAGGGGGCTGAATAATTACACACACCCCACTTTTCAGTTATTTATTTGTAAAAAAAAAATGTTTGAAATCATGTATGATTTTCGTTCCACTTCTCGCGTGTACACCATTTTGTATTGGTCTTTCACGTGGAATTCCAATAAAATTGATTCATGTTTGTGGCTGTAATGTGACAAAATGTGGAAAAGTTCACGGGGGGGGGGGGGGCGAATACTTTTGCAAGCCACTGTAGTTGTCCTGAGATTTAACATTGTTACCAATAATAGGCTGAGGCATTCTCTGTCCATGCTCATAAGGAATCCCTCAATGTTTTTCAATTAGGGGACAGAAGCAGATCAGCCATGTTGTAGTTCAGGTGAAGAGGTGAGGTCACAGGAGGTCAATCTGAATGTTGATTATATATATAACATATAATATGTGTGTGTGTATTATACATGTTGATTATACTAATATTTAGCATTATGAGGAGTGTTAGGCTGAGGATGTAAGTGATTCATTAGTGTTTTTGGCAAAAGTTTTGAACTGACATTTCACTTTTTTGTCACGCTATTTCATCAGGTGGCAATGCTGTCCGGTCCTAGTGCAGTCAGAGGGGAAGAGTTAGGGTCAAAGCCATAGTTCACCCCCAAAAAAACTATTTACTCCTTAAGTGGTTCCAAACTTTAATGATTTTGTCTCCTTCATATAGGAGCAATAGGCATTGAGCTGCTGTGTGGTACTGTACCTAGTAGTTCATGTTTAGATGTAATCTACTTTTATATATATACAGATGATTGAGATGTTTCATTTGCACTAGCGCTCAATAAAGAATAGTTTTTATTTTATTAAAGACTATCTTTTTGTCAGTTATGAAACATTCCTTTAACTTTACACTATTCCTTAATTTAACTTAATGAATTGCATTTCGAGTGGATTAATATCAATCGAAGCATTGCTAGTATTAATGTAAAGTGATTTCGCACCATATTAAGAAAAACATGTATTCAGTGGACATAGGTGGCGTGGGAGGTTGGTAGGTGGGGCAGGGAGTTGGTGGGTGGAAAATGGGATTGGGGGATGGGGTATTAGTTGGAGTCATAGGTAGCAAACCTACGCCCTTGTGTGTGTGTGTGTGTGTGTGTGTGTGTGTGTGTGTGTGTGTATATATATATATATATATATATATATATATATATATATATATATAATTAATATTTTCGTGTTTAATTACAAAAAAAAACATTTCAATGGTTAGTGATTGTTGCAGACATTTACACTATTTCTGAGAATTATTAAGTTCTCCTTCAACGTGTCATAGCCGATAACTGCCCCTTTGATGTGCTGGGTACGGCGGGGCGTCGATTGCTGATCAGTGTGTGTAAAGTACGCTACTTTACACCGATCAGCCGTCGACGCCCCGCCATACCCAGCACATCAAAGTGGCACACTCATAAACTCTCCGTGCACACACATAAACTGTCCGTACACACACACACACACACACACACACGATTTATAGATAAAATGCAGACATAAACACGCCACCCCCCCCCCCCCCCAGGAAAACAAAAAACACAAATATATAGACTACAGTACTCGCTCCGTGCGCGCTCCGATGTGAGCCGATTTATTCAAGTCATAATTAGAGAATAGAGAGATTAATAACAGAGAAAGCATAATAAGATGTCTATACAGTAAATAAAAAGAAAAGTATCAAAACCAACTATTAAAGTCTGATTTTATTGCTATAATTAACCATTTATGTTATATATTTATTTATTTTATATTATTTTATTTTACATTATGTTTTATATATTATATTTACACAATGCTTGCTCTGAAGGACTTTATCTAAAAGCCAGACTGACCAAGTTTCTAATTCACTGCTGAAGTAGTTAAATATGCTTATTCTGTAGATACGTATATAGGTTACATTTTAAAAGTACAATCGCAAGTAAATTACAAACTGAATGTAATGTAAAATATGAATGAACCAGTATTAGACACAGATATACGATATGGTAGTATATACAATGAAAAAGCTATTTACACGAGTGCTCAAATGTAAAGCAAACGCAATTATTAATTTATTGTGTATATTTAACTTCATTCAGCCATTTAAGTTATATGAAGAATAACGTTCCTAACCCACTATTATTTTAATCTTAAATAAAGTTGGCCTAATACAATATTGTTTCCAATGCTAAAGCAAACATGATTTTGTTTTAGTCTATTCGCTGAATACAACGCGACCCACATCACCTCTTGGTGAAGATCCACAGAAACTGTAATCCCCCTTCTCACCTATCCTTGGTGTGAAGTTATCAAACCGGTTTCGCTGATGGGGTAATTCTGCTTCAAGCACTTTCCGATGCTGTTGCTAGGAAATTCCACCCCACAGCAACAAGCAAATAAGAGACATAATTAACGAACGTCTTAGAAAGAAAAGATTGAGTTTTCCTCTTTTCTAAAAAAAAAAATTAATTAATGAATACTCTTGTAAAGATTTTGTGTGACCATTTGCCATATACAGCACTGCCTGCTTTATTATAAATTTAATAAAACTTTATTGCAACTAAATTGTGTGTGTGCCTTATTGAATATTTAATAATACTTCCGGAACATTGTTGTCCATACGTTTTACAGTATGTACAGTATATTGAAAACAGTGAAGCATAAAACACAAACCGAAAGGACAAATTAAGGAATGTACGAAACATTAACACCTTTACCGTGTTCAAATAAATACTGTAGAGTTACTGCATTATGTTTCAAGACATCCTTAATTTAAAAAAAATTTCCCTAATTATATGTCCAGAAATACTTTGACAACATACACTTATCAACTTATCCACATAAACTTATCCACACAAACTCTCCGTGCATGCACACACAATCTCTAAAAAATTTATATTAATAACATACATATACAAATAAACAAAAATATAAACGTCTATATTGAAGTCTACGGTGAACGCAGAGTCGGCTAAGCAGATGTGATGACGCGCGCGCCCTCACCTCTGTTACGGCCAAAAGAATTATAATAATTGAATGATATGCCTGGTCCTGGAAAGAGACATCAACAGTCCGGCGCTGAGAAACGAAAGAACCGAAAGAAAAAAAAGGCCTAAGATCAATGCATCAATTCCAGAAAATTAAACTTTACTTTATTCTGTCGACGTTAATAATGTAATAACGTAACGTTAATGTGAAATAGCGTAAATTTCATTTAACAGCAGGGGGGACAATAAATATATATTTTTAATAATTTATTGCATTGTTTATGTTGTTTACAGTCAAGCCATCAACATAAAATAAAATGTAAACATGAGATCTAAACTAAAAACTGTGCTCCCTGTGCTGGCAATATCATCTCTTTGTTCTGCTGTCTCCGGCTCCCTCCCTGGTCCTGAATCTGCCCCTTCCTCTACCCTCACTGTCTCAGAACAGACTGACTCCTGAAGCAGAAAAAAATGCAGGAAAAGATGTTTTCCATACTCATAATAACTAACTTGTTCACATTACACTTGTTAAATTGAAAGATCATACTGTAAATTGGTGAGCCTATTACTTTCTACTGAACAGCCACAACTCCGAAAACATTAAAGAAATTGTCCAAAAAAATAAATTTAATCTGTCATTATCCCTTCAATAAAAGCACCACACTTACCCGACACTGTACATCTGATTGACCCTACTGAAAAAATATAGGACTGGCTCAACTTAAAAAAATTGAAGTAATCTGTCACACCTAATATTTTAGCATTGATGTAATGTAAATAAACCAAACTTAAAATTGTTAAGTTCATGTAAACTCATTTCTGAAGGTGAAACAAACCAAATATTTAAAGTTGTTCTAAATCTAAATAAATGAGTTGGCTATATTACTTAATGTAAATATTCTACTAAATCTAACCTGAAATTATAAACTTGATATAAACCACTTTTGAATGGTTGAGCAAATTACCTTGTTTTTAAGTTGCATCAAAAAGATTTAAGGCATTCATAATTTAAATATAAAAGCATAAAAAAACTTAAATTACATATTGATTTACACTCAAAACACATTTCTTTATATAAACATTTATTGTGGAATGAACATATTTTCATCCAAAATGTTAACAATAAGATTTTTTTTTTCAAAATGTATAAACACCAACAGTCATTCAACACTGTTAACTGAATTTGAAATTGAGAGGAAAAAAAAAAGATGTCTGCATTTCTCCAGAAATTTAATTTTGCAATGGGTACATTTTGTCCTTGTCAAACCTGCTGAAGAAGAACCAAACTAAATACTCTGCGACTAAAATAAATTACTCCATGAATGTATGTGTGCCCTGCGATGGATTGGCACCCTGTCCAGGGTGTACCCCGCCTAGTGCCCGAAGTCTCCTGGGATAGGCTCCAGGTCCCCCGCGACCCTGAACACAGGATTAAGCGGTATAGAAAATGAATGAATGAATACAATTACAAATAGTAACACTCAACTTTGCAACATACATTTATTAATTGGACTGAAAAGAAAATTAGAAAATGTTCCTGAAACAAAATCAGCAGAGGTAAAACATGGAACATTCATGTGCGACTGATGGAAACTCAATAAGTCACAATCCCGATTTCCTGTGGAGGCTGAAGACAGTCATATACACACATTATGTATTAATGATAAAGTTGATAATTTTAAGTATTAATTTCAGGAGGTAATCACCTCCAGGCTCTAGGGACATAAAAACAAACATAGTATTGTTGGTTATGTTAGGCTTGTAAAGCGTGAAAAAAATGAACATGGCAGACATTGAAACCTGTATTCAGACAGCATACACTAACCTGTGAACAAGTTAAACTAAAGTTTTATTCTGCTAGTTATGTTTTAATTTAGTGCATCACAGCCAACTTGATGTGGATGCCATGCTCAGGTACTGTGGCTTCCATTCACAAGATTACATTTGACACCAAGCTAATTTCTGCTTTTTTGAGCGAGTACATACCAGATCAAGAACTTGAAGATGAAGATTATATCTCTGGTCTTCTCTCTGACAGGTTCCTCCCCAGTTTCTGATGATCTCAATTAGTTTGTAGTGTTGTTTGTCCAAGGAAACCAGTAATGTTGCTTGAAGTGGAGCAGATATAATTCTCAGAAACTCATTACTGATCTTAAAAAAAAAAAAAAAAGGTAAAAACAAAAATTGGACTGGCTCAAGTTCTTATGTTAGCAAATCTTAATTACAGTGTGTATAAAGTATAGAAAGCAGTATGGGTAAAATAATGCCCTTTCAGAAAAGCTAACAGACCTGTAAACACAAAAGTGCATCAAGATTATGTTTACTTTTAAAGTTATTTCATGACATCGTAATGGCTAAAATGTACTTGAAGTAACGTTAAATCAACATGTCAAATTTATGCCAATATTTATATACTGATACGGTTAAAAACGTGTCAAAGTGTCACCAGTATGTCAGGAACATGTGCTAAAGCCCTGTTTCATACGAGGGAATATAGTTTTAGTGATATTACATTACTTACACATTAGCAAGTCCAGAAGGTTTTAAGAATAACTATGAATACACTACAAACAGCACTCACTCCAAATTAGCTTGTTCTATGTTTACGTCACTTTCCTATTAATTTTTACATCGTTAACCAACGGTACTTAAATATATTTATTTTCATGTTATTCGGCGCCGCTGACTTACTGTAGAAACTCCGGTGTTTTTGAAAATCACCACGTTAGTTAGCTAATGCTAATGCAGGTAATATCGGTGTTTTTAGCTACAGTAGCAAACACGGACACAAAACTCAATCTACAAAGTAGTTGTTCCTGACATAAATCATGAATTTGCTCATATAAGAGATACATTTAAGATAGAAATGACACGAGTTTCCTTTCTTACCTGGTTTAAAGGAGTTTTCTTTGAGAAACTCCGCCCGCAGCAGAAGGTGATTCAGTCCGTGATAATGCTGCGTCATGAGGTCATGTGACACATGAGGTCATGTGACACGGCGAACTTTGGTTTGAAGCAGAAATGTCCTTTGTGAATGGATTAGATTTAAGTTTAATCAGGGGCTTTAACTAACAGTAACTGAAATACAGGTTCTGATATCCTTCCTTACTTGTTTCAACGTCATGCTCCGGTTTGAGGCGGAAATAAAATTATACCGGCAAAACTATGGTCTAAAGACTGCGCATGCGCAAATCACACTCAACCTAATAAGAGTACCTTGATCAAAATTAAATATTTCACTTTGGTTTCCTGCTGTAAACAGCATTATACTAAAGTAAAAAAAAAAAAAGATTCACCCATATACGGTGGCCCAGAAGGGCAAATCATCTTTCCCATATATGTGTTTTTTCCCTTGTAAAAGTTTTTTTTCCCTTGAAAGAAAATTTTTTTTCCTTGAAAAAAAAATGTTTCCCTTGAAAATGTGTGCTTTTTCTCTTGAAAATGTGTGCTTTTTTTCTTGAAAAAAAATTTTTTTTCTTGAAAAGGTTTTTTTTTTCTTGGAACAAAATATTTTTTCTTGAAAATGTGTGTTTTTTCCTTGGAAATAAAAAGTATTTTTTTCTTGAAAAAGTTTTTTTTTCCTTGAAAAAAAGTTTTTTTTTTCCTTGAAAAAGAATTTTTTTTTTCCTTGAAAAGGTTTTTTTTTCTTGGAACAAAATATTTTTTCTTGACCCCTTGACCCCTGGGGGGCTCCGTATTTTTTACTTGGAAATAAAAAGTATTTTTTTCTTGAAAAAGTTTTTTTTTCCTTGAAAAAAAGTTTTTTTTCCTTGAAAAAAAAATTTTTTTCCTTGAAAAAAAAATTTTTTTTCCTTGAAAAAATTTTTATTTTTTTTTTCTTGAAAATGTGTGCGTTTTCCCGTTTGTGCGCAACCGCTTTTCCCCGTGTGAAAAACTATCTTTCTCCCGTATTTTGCAAGCTAAATGCTAAAGCTAACGCGCAAAGGACTATGGGAGTTGAGGTCCAAACGCAATTAATTAATTAACACGGAAACTCCACAACACCACCATTGGAATGTACAGTGAATTATAGCGCGATAACGTAATAATTTGCCCTAATTTTTCAACTGGACACATTTACCAGGTAATGTTTAATATATAAAATTAATTAGATGTTACTGTTTTAGGCACTAATGATAACTTTGTAGCAGTGTTAATACTTTTGGAATGTTTGGGGGAAATGCCGAGCCGAGTGTAAATGTCAGTGATTAAAAGGAAGATAATCTCATTTAGACCATTAAACACTGATATAAACCATCAGCTCCATGCCATCTCTAATATACATCCACATATGGATTTATAAGCAAGCTAATATCACTATGCTAACCGCTAGCACTTAGCATGGGGAAACTAGCATGTTCATTTACATATATTAATTTAATAGTGTATTTGGACACATATACGTGATGTAAACAGTTGTCCATTGTTTCTGTAAAACACCTGTCCAAATATGGAGCCATAAGCAAGTTAATATCATTATGCTAAGCGCTAGTTTACTAAAAGAGCAAAGATAGCAGAATGTCCACTGTTGTCTATCAACTATTGCTAATTATCCCTGAGCTAATTCTTAGCTGCTCCTGTTATGGGTTAAATGTTACAGATGGTTAATGAATTGTTGTATGCAGTTTATTGGAGCTCATGAGTTCCATATAGTGTATAATACTGCAGTGTAATGTAGTGGTATTATCATAGCTAGAGCTCTTCTGAGTAGTTAGCTATGTGTTTACACAATGTACAGTATGTAACAGTCAAGAAAATGGGCTTTTGTTCAGGTTCTATCTATTCTATTATAAAGTCATTAAATATGTGTTTATACTCCTTATAACATGTGTGCTTGTGTGTTTTCCTTTTCACAGTGAACTGTATGTAAATCATCAACTGCCTGTGTATCAGCTGATTTCTACACCAGGTGTACATCCTGAGCAGAAGGTGAGTGTTCAGAAGTATTCACCTCTCTTTTCAAGAACACCACTGAGCACATCTTAATCTGGGGGACAGGGGCAAATTTCTCTTCATGATGTGTGTTAACGAATGGTGTAGATGGGGCCAAATTCTGCAGCAATCCTTAATGACAAAACCCAATAATTGTACACAGCATTACTAAAAGCTTGCGTTCTATGAAATATATGAAATGTTGTGTGCGTGCCTGCCTGCATGCGTGTGTGTCAACCTGCATAGTAACATCATGAAGTCTTTTTACTAGACACTTACATTAACATGTCTTTATTTCTTCCCTGTTGTAGATTGTCATGGAGAAGACATACCCTTGATGATCTGCCTTCTTGCACCACCAATACATGCATGTATTTAATTAATTTGTAAATAAAGGGTTTAATGTAATTTATAGTTGAGTATTTATTTCCAGTTTGCTTATTCTTTAGCAAAACAGTTAAAGTGCATGTAAAGCATTGCTGCAAATGACATTGAATAGAATCAGATGTTACTCCACTCTGTGTAAGGGTACAGGCTTATATAAAGTATGTGATTTTAGCATCATTAATGTTGTTCTGCTAACTTGTACATGCTGCCTTGGAGATATTAGTTACATCTCTGTTTCAGTTCGAACAACATATTCCATAATATTTATGAATAAATTAATCCCATATGTTAAGCAGTTAAAACAGAGGTTCTTTGCATTTCCAAAAATTCATTTCTATGTTATTCAAAAAGTAAAACTTTTTGGTTTCATTTAAATGATTACTGCTTACACCTCCATGAAAATCAAAAATCCAGTATGTCAAAATATTAGAATATTTCACTGCGATCATGGGGAAGACTGCTGACCAAACAAGTTGTCCAGAAGATGATCATCTACACCTTCCAGAAGGAGTGTAAGCCCCCTAATGTCAAACACTACCACCAACTATTTTGCTGACCATTTAGTTGCTTGATTGGCCAGCCATCTCACCTGACCTGATGTTTCATGGGAAAGATGAGCTGAAATCTGGGATAAATTTACAAGCTGAATGCTTCAAGTGTTATCTGCACATTCATGCACACTTTTGCACTATATATTTATATTTCCATTTATGGACCACAGCACAAATCACTTTAATAATAAGGCAATTTAAGAAGTCACTTTTATGCATATTTGCACACCCCAGTCATTTCTACATTTCTAATTTGGACAAATTTCTATTTTCTTCTTTTATATTTCTACAACCCCTGGCAAAAATGATGGAATCACCCCTCTCAGAAGATGTTCATTCAAATGTTTAATTGTGTAGAAAAAAAACAAGCACATACATGCCACAAAACTATTTTCACTCAACAATCCAAACTTCTGGCTGTATAAAACACTTAAAAAAAACAAAGAAAGATAACTATAGTCAATGACAACTGTTTTAACAACTCAAACACAGGAAAAAAATATGGAACCACCAAATAAAAACACTACTTGTACTTTGTTGCAGCGCCTCTGGCTTTTATAACAGCTTGAATTCTCTGAGGCCTGGATTTAACTAATGTCAAACTGTATACTTCATCAGTCTGTCTCCAGCTTTGTCTTATTGCAGTTGCCAGATCAGCTTTGCAGGTTGGAGCCTTGTCGTGGACCATTTTCTTTAATTTCCACCACAGATTTTCAATTGAATTAAGGTCCAGACTATTTGCAGGCTATGCCATTGACATATGTCTTTCCTGTAGGAATGTTTTCACAGATTTTGCCCTATGGCACGATTATCAGATTATCATCCTGAATGATGCTACCATCACCAAACATCCTTTCAATTGATGGAATGAGAAAAGTGTCCAAAATCTCAACATAAACTTGTGCATTTATAGAAGATGTAATGACTGTCATGTCTCCCATACCTTTACCTGACATACAACCCCATATCAATAATGATTGTTGAAATTTGCATGTTTTCTTCAGGCAGTTCTCTTTATAAATTTCATTGGAACGGCACCAAACAAAAGTTCCAGCATCATCACCCTGCGCAATGCAGATTCTTGATTCATCACTGAATCTAACTCTCATCCAGTCATCCGTTGTCCAAGATTGTCTTTCTTTAGCCCACTGAAACCTTAAGTAGTTAATTTTATTTAACATATTTATTTTATTCATATTTATTTCTTAAGTTTAAGCTTTTTATTTTTAAGGTCACTGGCAGTCGTATAAGCATTTCACTGCATATCGTACTATGTATGACTCTGTACGTGACAAATTAAATTTTAGTTTTGAATTTGAAACATAACCAGGGTGTCATGCTTAACAGCTTAATGCAATGGGTTACATAAAAACATGTAGGCTTATGAATACTACTTATATATATGTACTGTGAATGAAATGTTCAAGAATAAAAGTATCATAAATTGCCAAATAATTAAAATACACATGTAAACAATGAGTGTGACATTTGAAATACAGTTTATCTAAAAAAAATTAGAATATCATGCAAAAGTGTTTAAATTATAAAATTATGGGGTGGAGGGGGGGCCCTTACAAGGGAAAAAACATACACATACGGGAAAGATGATTTGCCCTTCTGGGCCACCGTAAAAAAAACGGTAGAAAATGAAATTAACTAGTAAAATATACTGTACAAATACGAACAAAATATCAATATAACAATAAGAAATATAAAAGAAGAAAATAGAAATTTGTCCAAATTAGAAATGTAGAAATGACTGGGGTGTGCAAATATGCATAAAAGTGACTTCTTAAATTGCCTTATTATTAAAGTGATTTGTGCTGTGGTCCATAAATGGAAATATAAATATATAGTGCAAAAGTGTGCATGAATGTGCAGATAACACTTGAAGCATTCAGCTTGTAAATTTATCCCAGATTTCAGCTCATCTTTCCCATGAAACATCAGGTCAGGTGAGATGGCTGGCCAATCAAGCAACTAAATGGTCAGCAAAATAGTTGGTGGTAGTGTTTGACATTAGGGGGCTTACACTCCTTCTGGAAGGTGTAGATGATCATCTTCTGGACAACTTGTTTGGTCAGCAGTCTTCCCCATGATCGCAGTGAAATATTCTAATATTTTGACATACTGGATTTTTGATTTTCATGGAGGTGTAAGCAGTAATCATTTAAATGAAACCAAAAAGTTTTACTTTTTGAATAACATAGAAATGAATTTTTGGAAATGCAAAGAACCTCTGTTTTAACTGCTTAACATATAGGATTAATTTATTCATAAATATTATGGAATATGTTGTTCGAACTGAAACAGAGATGTAACTAATATCTCCAAGGCAGCATGTACAAGTTAGCAGAACAACATTAATGATGCTAAAATCACATACTTTATATAAGCCTGTACCCTTACACAGAGTGGAGTAACATCTGATTCTATTCAATGTCATTTGCAGCAATGCTTTACATGCACTTTAACTGTTTTGCTAAAGAATAAGCAAACTGGAAATAAATACTCAACTATAAATTACATTAAACCCGTTATTTACAAATTAATTAAATACATGCATGTATTGGTGGTGCAAGAAGGCAGATCATCAAGGGTATGTCTTCTCCATGACAATCTACAACAGGAAAGAAATAAAGACATGTTAATGTAAGTGTCTAGTAAAAAGACTTCATGATGTTACTATGCAGGTTGACACACACGCATGCAGGCAGGCACGCACACAACATTTCATATATTTCATAGAACGCAAGCTTTTAGTAATGCTGTGTACAATTATTGGGTTTTGTCATTAAGGATTGCTGCAGAATTTGGCCCCATCTACACCATTCGTTAACACACATCATGAAGAGAAATTTGCCCCTGTCCCCAGATTAAGATGTGCTCAGTGGTGTTCTTGAAAAGAGAGGTGAATACTTCTGAACACTCACCTTCTGCTCAGGATGTACACCTGGTGTAGAAATCAGCTGATACACAGGCAGTTGATGATTTACATACAGTTCACTGTGAAAAGGAAAACACACAAGCACACATGTTATAAGGAGTATAAACACATATTTAATGACTTTATAATAGAATAGATAGAACCTGAACAAAAGCCCCTTTTCTTGACTGTTACATACTGTACATTGTGTAACCACATAGCTAACTACTCAGAAGAGCTCTTGCTATGATAATACCACTACATTACACTGCAGTATTATACACTATATGGAACTCATGAGCTCCAATAAACTGCATACAACAATTCATTAACCATCTGTAACATTTAACCCATAACAGGAGCAGCTAAGAATTAGCTCAGGGATAATTAGCAATAGTTGATAGACAACAGTGGACATTCTGCTATCTTAGCTCTTTTAGTAAACTAGCGCTTAGCATAATGATATTAACTTGCTTATGGCTCCATATTTGGACAGGTGTTTTACAGAAACAATGGACAACTGTTTACATCACGTATATGTGTCCAAATACACTATTAAATTAATATATGTTAATGAACATGCTAGTTTCCCCATGCTAAGCGCTAGCGGTTAGCATAGTGATATTAGCTTGCTTATAAATCCATATGTGGATGTATATTACAGAGATGGCATGGAGCTGATGGTTTATATCAGTGTTTAATGGTCTAAATGAGATTATCTTCCTTTTAATCACTGACATTTACACTCGGCTCGGCATTTCCCCCAAACACTCCAAAAGTATTAACACTGCTACAAAGTTATCATTAGTGCCTAAAACAGTAACATCTAATTAATTTTATATATTAAACATTACCTGGTAAATGTGTCCAGTTGAAAAATTAGGGCAAATTATAACGTTATCGCGCTATAATTCACTGTACATTCCAATGGTGGTGTTGTGGAGCTTCCGTGTTTAATTGCGTTTGGACCTCAACTCCCATAGTCCTTTGCGCGTTAGCTTTAGCATTTAGCTTGCAAAATACGGGAGAAAGATAGTTTTTCACACGGGGAAAAGCGGTTGCGCACAAACGGGAAATCGCACACATTTTCAAGAAATTATTATTTTTTTTTTTTTCAAACTTTTTTTCAAGGAAAAAAAAACTTTTTCAAGAAAAAAATACTTTTTATTTCCAAGGAAAAAACACACATTTTCAAGAAAAAATATTTTGTTCCAAGAAAAAAAAAAACCTTTTCAAGAAAAAAAAATTTTTTCAAGAAAAAAAGCACACATTTTCAAGAGAAAAAGCACACATTTTCAAGGGAAACATTTTTTTTTTCAAGGAAAAAAAATTTTCTTTCAAGGGAAAAAAAACTTTTACAAGGGAAAAAACACACATATATGGGAAAGATGATTTGCCCTTCTGGGCCACCGTACCCATAAGCATAAATTAGACACTTTAGTTAAAAAGAGCTAATTATTTTTTTTACTAATGGAATGAGAAAAAAAAACACATTAAACGAACGATAGCTAGGTTTACTTTTTTCAGTGGATCCCTCAATAATTTCTGTCTCCTTTGCCTGTGTTTGATAATGTGAAGCACATATACACTCATTCATCATGAAAGATCTATTATAAAACAAAATAAAATTCATGTTCGCTTCAGCACTGTTCATCCGCATCGTTACATTCATTGTTAATAACGTTAATATCGTATTTTGATTTTGCTTCAGCATACTATAGAAAAAACAGCAAACTCGCACGCAACCAGTTTGTATTCTTTAAATTTAGGGGAGTGACGGCTCGGTCTGCTGCTGCTGCTGTGTGTGTGTGTGTGTCAAACTGATGAAAAGTGGTGGCCATCTGGAGTACCGGGAGTTTTGATTTACGACAGCTGTTTACGGCAGTGTAGTCCAGTGCGGGAGATGCATTGTGGGTAATGAGGTCCGGTGTTACATCTGTTACATTTTTGATAACAATAGTTTTTTTTCAGCCTGTCACGGCGTGTGCCCAATTCATCTTTTTTTTATCCTTGGCTGGCAAGCTCTCCGGTTTGCACCCCGCGCTATAAAATACTCGGGGTTTGTTGGTTTAGAGGGGATTTTTACTACCTGGTGTGATTGCGATGCTCGCGCAACAATGCGGAAGTGCGGCATTTCTAAACCAATAAGATCAAATGACACCAAGTTTAAAACAGATAAAATACACGTGCAAATAGTATAATTGTATAACAGGCTTACTTCGTTACTTATTTAATGCTTGCTTTCAAAGAAGTCGAGTGGCTTATTAACGTCACGGAGGTTTGTTGTCTCTTAGTGCCTGGTTGGTGTAGCGGTTAGAGCGCTCGGTCAGGGATTTACAAAGCGTTGGTTCGAATCCTGGACGATGCTGTTTTAAAAAATTGTTCTATTTTAATTTTGCTCAGCAAACAAACAGCAAACAAAAAAATTTATTATTCAGAGCACGATATACAACCGTAATGAGTCCCGTAACCGGCTTATACAGCTGGCATGTGACCAATGTATTTAACCGTGAGGAGTCCATAAAATCAGTAGCAGCTAATAATTACTAATTACTTTAGTTAATGCTGCTACTGATTTTATTCCAGCTTACCTGTTCAGGTTGATTGCGATTCTTTTTAAAATATTGTCTCAGTTTTATACGTATGTTGTTCGTCTTGATATTTGTCTTCTTTTCACTTGGCTCAATTGACAACACTCAAATGCAAATTATTCACCGTGAATCAGCTGTTCTCACCTATCCATTCAGAGAAACTGAATGAGCTGAAATGAGCCTTTGTTTCACGACCGCGACACCCCTCTCTCTCACGCACATACAGTACAGAGTAGACCAAATCATTACAGTACATACTTTATCCAACGAACATGAAAAATATCCACATAATGATGAGTTAAGAAGCATTGCTTAATTCTCGTTTAGACAGACTGTTTGTATCTGATTATTGGTATTATTAAAGAACAGCAGCACAAACAACACAAGGGCTTGTACAGTAAGACACATTTTTATTATTTTGCAAAGAGTTAAATTTGTAACAGTAAAAGGCATCCGAATTTAAATATATAAATTACTAGAAACAAATTGAGCACACTATCAGAATAAAAAACAGAACAAATCAAATGTAAACTTTTAGTAGTTTAAACGTCTATTTGAGACAGTGACCCTCGTTGAGCGTAAAAATTCGTTTATTCGGTCCTTGATCCGCTTGCTGTCACTGCTAGTCATGGAGGGAAACTTCTGGGCCACTGTCCTCATCAAAATTGCCTCTGGAACCATCCCAGTTTGTTGTGGACGCCCAGTTTGCATAGATCTCCTGTGGCACCACATTGCGGAACAACAAGCAACCAAGCCGATCTGGACGCCCTTGACACTGAATCATCAGCGACTCAAGAAGCTCCGTAGTGGGAGGAGTAAAAGGAAGTTCTGGGTGGTCGCCTGCAATGTAAGCTGTGGCTGGAGACATCGTTTCTGCAGTACTCCTGGTCGGTGTTAGAAAGTCTGGGGTTGGGGTGTGTGCAGAGTTCAACCGTGTACTAAGTGCACCTGCGTGTGCCTCTTTGCAGACTCGCAATTGACTCCGAAGGTCTTCCATCTCAGCATGCAGCTGCTGCTTGAGCGCCTCAATCTCTCCGCCACATTTCTCCTGCTCCTGATATTAGGATAAAAATAATTAATAATTCATAAAAATCATTCATAAAAATAATTAATTGTCTCAATAGTAACAGTAACTGGACAACTGAAAACCTAATTTTTCCCAGTTTCACACTCGCGATTTAATGTAGCGTTTGTAATATTTATAAAATGCATAGATAATCATAAAGCATCTTACCGCTTTTTCACTCCGAAGGGCTTCCAGCTCAGCGTTGCGGACACGTAGCTGCTGCTTGAGCCCCTCAATCTCTCCGCCACACTTCTCATGCTCCAAGGCCTTGTTGGCGTCCCGAATCATAGGGCCGGTTCTAAAAGAGAGAAAAAACAAAACAAAAATAATTAATTAACAAGCCTCTCTCTCTCTCTATATATATATATATAGAGATGTCGCCCTTAAAACCCTACGTGTTTTCCCGCAGGATGCCGCAATTTAGCGCGCGGCGTGCCGCGACTTGCCGGAGGCAACATTCGGGAATTTTAAATAAATGTGTTGCGCTTCACTGAATATCCGCCAGATGGCGCATGGAAGGACTTTATCTAAAAGCCGGACCAAGTACAACAATGAATGTAAGGACGCGGATGAACAGTGCTGAAGCGAACATGAATTTTATTTTGTTTTATAATAGATCTTTCATGATGAATGAGTGTATATGTGCTTCACATTATCAAACACAGGCAAAGGAGACAGAAATTATTGAGGGATCCACTGAAAAAAGTAAACCTAGTTTAATGTGTTTTTTTTTCTCATTCCATTTAGTAAAAAAAATAATTTGCTCTTTTTAACTGAAGTGTCTAATTTATGCTTATGGGTGAATCTTTTTTTTTTTTTTTTTAGTATAATGCTGTTTACAGCAGGAAACCAAAGTGAAATATTTCATTTTGATCAAGGTACTCTTATTAGGTTGAGTGTGATTTGCGCATGCGCAGTCTTTAGACCATAGTTTTGCCGGTATAATTTTATTTCCGCCTCAAACTGGAGCATGACGTTGAAACAAGTAAGGAAGGATATCAGAACCTGTATTTCAGTTACTGTTAGTTAAAGCCCCTGATTAAACTTAAATCTAATCCATTCACAAAGGACATTTCTGCTTCAAACCGTGTCTCATGACCTCATGACGCAGCATTTTCACGGACTGAATCACCTGCGGGTGGAGATTCTCAAAGAAAACTCCTTTAAACCAGGTAAGAAAGCAAACTCATGTCATTTCTATGTTAAATGTATCTCTTCTATGAGCAAATTCATGATTTATGTCAGGAACAACTACTTTGTAGATTGAGTTTTGTGTCCGTGTTTGCTACTGTAGCTAAAACCACCTATATTACCTGCATTAGCATTAGCTAACTAACGTGGTGATTTTCAAAAACACCGGAGTTTATACAGTAAGTCAGCGGCGCCGAAGAAAATAATTATATTTAAGTACCGTTGGTTAACGATGTAAAAATTAATAGGAAAGTGACGTAAACATAGAACAAGCTAATTTGGAGTGAGTGCTGTTTGTAGTGTACTGCTTTCTATACTTTATACACACTGTAATTAAGATTTGCTAACATAAGAACTTGAGCCAGTCCAATTTTTGTTTTTACCTTTTTTTTTTTTTTTTTTAAAGATCAGTAATGAGTTTCTGAGAATTATATCTGCTCCACTTCAAGCAAGATTACTGGTTTCCTTGGACAAGCAACACTACAAACTAATTGAGATCATCAGAAACTAGGGAGGAACCCGTCAGAGAGAAGACCAGACATATAATCTTCATCTTCAAGTTCTTGATCTGGTATGTACTCGCTCAAAAGCAGAAATTAGCTTGGTGTCAAATGTAATCTTGTGAATGGAAGCCACAGTACCTGAGCAAGGCATCCACATCAAGTTGGCTGTGATGCACTAAATTAAAACATAACTAGCAAAATAAAACTTAACTTGTTCACAGGTTAGTGTATGCTGTCTGAATACAGGTTTCAATGTCTGCCATGTTCATTTTTTCACGCTTTACAAGCCTAACATAACCAACAATACTATGTTTGTTTTTATGACCCTAGAGCCTGGAGGTGATTACCTCCTGAAATTAATACTTAAAATGATAAACTTTATCATTAATACATAGTGTGTATATGTACAGTATGTCAGTTATTTTGGCGTATTCATTGAGCTAATTACATTTATCATGCTGCACCATAATCCTAGGTGTTTTTTTTCACTCATAGGGAGCATTAAGTGATTTTACATGCATACATCAGACACTGTTTTGCCAAATAGAACAATTGTCTAACAAATGTCCTTTCTTTTATTAGGTTGTTCAGAAAGATGAAGCTCAGGCAGAACTTGTGAGGTGCACAATGGCCCTGTTTGTCCTCAGGTAGGAAGAGGACTGTCTTCAGCCTCCACAGGAAATCGGGATTGTGACTTTTTGAGTTTCCATCAGTCGCACATGAATGTTCCATGTTTTACCTCTGCTGATTTTGTTTCAAGACCATTTTCTAATTTTCTTTTCAGTCCAATTAATAAATGTGTGTTGCAAAGTTGAGTGTTACTATTTGTAATTTTATGGAGTAATGTTAACATTTTGGATGAAAATATGTTCATTCCACAATAAATGTTTATATAAAGAAATGTGCTTTGAGTGTAAATCAATATGTAATTAAGTTTTTTATGCTTATTTTTATGCTTATGCTTTTTTATATTTAAATTATGAATGCCTTAAATCTTAGAGTAAAAGGTTTATTTACATTACGTCACTTCCCAAATATTAGGTGTGACAGATTACTTCAATTGTTTTAAGTTTAGCCAGTGCTATTTTTTTTTTCAGTAGGGTCAATCAGATGTACAGTGTGGGTAAGTGTAGTGCTTTTATTGAAGGGATAATGACTGATAATTATTATTTATTCATTTTTTCGGGTGAACAATTTCTTTAATGTTTTCTGAGTTGGGGCTGTTCAGTAGAAAGTAATAGGCTCACCAATTTACAGTATGATCTTTCAATTTAACAAGTGGAATGTAAACAAGTTAGTTATTATGAGTATGGAAAACATCTTTTCCTGCATTGTTTTTTTCTGCTTCAGGAGTCAGTCTGTTCTGAGACAGTGAGAGTAGAGGAAGGGCCAGGTACGGTTCAGGACCAGGGAGGGAGCCGGAGACAGCAGAACAAAGAGATGATATTGCCAGCACCAGCACAGGGAGCACAGTTTTTAGTTTAGATCTCATGTTTACATTTTATTGTATGTTGATGGCTTGACTGTAAACAACAAACAATGCAATAAATGTATAAAAAATATATATATTTATTGTCTCTTTCCAGGACCAGGCATATCGTTCAATTATTTTTTGGCCAAATAGGCAGCCGTAACAAGAGGTGAGGGCGCGCGCGTCATCACATGTGCTTACCCGACTCTGCGTTCACCGTAAACTTCAATATACATAGACGTTTATATTTTTGTTTATTTGTATATGTATGTTATTAATTTTACTTTTTTAGAGATTGTATGTGCGTGCACGGAGAGTATGTGTTGATAAGTTTATGTGGATAAGTTGATAAGTGTATCAGAAAGCATTAAAATGTTCATTTGAATTAAAATGACACACACACGTCTGTATATACAGTATATCAATTACATATACAGTGGTGTGAAAAACTATTTGCCCCCCTCCTGATTTCTTATTCTTTTGCATGTTTGTCACACAATATGTTTCTGATCATCAAACACATTTAACTATTAGTCAAAGATAACACAAGTAAACACAAAATGCAGTTTTTAAATGAGGTGTTTTATTATTTAGGGAGAAAAAAAAATCCAAACCTACATGGCCCTGTGTGAAAAAGTAATTGCCCCCTGAACCTAATAACTGGTTGGGCCACCCTTAGCAGCAATAACTGCAATCAAGCGTTTGCGATAACTTGCAACGAGTCTTTTACAGCGCTCTGGAGGAATTTTGGCCCACTCATCTTTGCAGAATTGTTGTAATTCAGCTTTATTTGAGGGTTTTCTAGCATGAACCGCCTTTTTAAGGTCATGCCACAACATCTCAATAGGATTCAGGTCAGGACTTTGACTAGGCCACTCCAAAGTCTTCATTTTGTTTTTCTTCAGTCATTCAGAGGTGGATTTGCTGGTGTGTTTTGGGTCATTGTCCTGCTGCAGCACCCAAGATCGCTTCAGCTTGAGTTGACGAACAGATGGCCGGACATTCTCCTTCAGGATTTTTTGGTAGACAGTAGAATTCATGGTTCCATCTATCACAGCAAGCCTTCCAGGTCCTGAAGCAGCAAAACAACCCCAGACCATCACACTACCACCACCATATTTTACTGTTGGTATGATGTTCTTTTTCTGAAATGCTGTGTTACTTTTACGCCAGATGTAACGGGACACGCACCTTCCAAAAAGTTTAACTTTTGTCTCGTCGGTCCACAAGGTATTTTCCCAAAAGTCTTGGCAATCATTGAGATGTTTTTTAGCAAAATTGAGACGAGCCTTAATGTTCTTTTTGCTTAAAAGTGATTTGCGCCTTGGAAATCTGCCATGCAGGCCGTTTTTGCCCAGTCTCTTTCTTATGGTGGAGTCGTGAACACTGACCTTAATTGAGGCAAGTGAGGCCTGCAGTTCTTTAGATGTTGTCCTGGGGTCTTTTGTGGCCTCTCGGATGAGTCGTCTCTGCGCTATTGGGGTAATTTTGGTCGGCCCGCCGCTCCTGGGAAGGTTCACCACTGTTCCATGTTTTTGCCATTTGTGGATAATGGCTCTCACTGTGGTTCGCTGGAGTCCCAAAGCTTTAGAAATGGCTTTATAACCTTTACCAGACTGATAGATCTCAATTACTTTTGTTCTCATTTGTTCCTGAATTTCTTTGGATCTTGGCATGATGTCTAGCTTTTGAGGTGCTTTTGGTCTACTTCTCTGTGTCAGGTAGCTCCTATTTAAGTGATTTCTTGATTGAAACAGGTGTGGCAGTAATCAGGCCTGGGGGTAACTACAGAAATTGAACTCAGGTGTGATAAACCACAGTTAAGTTATTTTTTAACAAGGGGGGCAATCACTTTTTCACACAGGGACATGTAGATTTGGAGTTTTTTTCTCCCTTAATAACGTAAACCTTCATTTAAAACCTGCATTTTGTGTTCAATTATGTTATCTTTGACTAATAGTTAACGGTTTTTGATGAGCAGAAACATTTAAGTGTGACAAACATGCAAAAGAATAAGAAATCAGGAAGGGGGCAAATAGTTTTTCACACCACTGTATATCAATTTCATTAGTTCGTTCATTCTATTTGAAGCTTCGGATATTTTTATTTTTTTTGGTTTGGTTAGATTAGTTCTGAACTCGCTTCCGTGAAACTATCGCTAAAACAATGTACTGAGCCCTCCTGAGGATATAAAGCTTTATTATTGTGTTTGAATAAATATTCAGATCTTCCACAGCAGGTAATAAACTATGGTGTGTCATAAGCGAAGCAAACACCACGATTATGCCTCGTTTCGTTCGACGGGAACGTGGTTCACTTGGCCGCGGTGTATTATAAACCTGTGGAATGTTTCACTGTTTATGCTCACATAAGAGGAATAAAAGCGAGTGAAATGTGGAAATGATGTGTGGCAACTCAATGAGAACTAAAGCAAAAGATTTCGGTAACTCCACTGAGTGTAACATCTGCATAGTGACACTGAACATCTTCACTTTTCCGTTTACCTCTGAAAAAAAAGCTGTATTTTGTTTGTTTATATTTAGAGTTTTTATAACAGTAGAACAAGTACCCGCGCGCACGCACACACATAGACACACACACACAGACACACACATAGACACACACACATAGACACACACACACACACACACAGACACACACATAGACACACACATAGACACACACACATAGACACACACACACAGACACACACACTCCCCTGAGCCCTCGGGAAACATCCAATCACCGTCGGTATACAAATGAGTCAAGACGTAGCCTAACGTGGTGTCGTGTCGGATTTCAGTGGTCACGGAGTGGGAAGACTTTGAAGAAGCTGCAGTGACAGCTGAACAACTTCACTTTTCCGTTTACCTCTGAGGAAAAAAAGCTGTATTTTGTTTGTTTATATCTATAATTTTTATAGTAGTAAGAGAGAGTTATAGTTTGGTCTGTACTGTAGTTCGCACCCTTGTAGAGAATAAATAAATGAATAACACCTTCATATCCCCTCTCAAGAGTGTCATAGTCCATTGTTAGTTTTAATGATCTGGCTGAAACTAATTATCACTACATAAGTACCCTAACACCATTGATCATGAGTCTCAGCTGAACCTAATTCTATACTTGTAACAGAAAATGTAGATGCAGATTCCAAATGTGTATTTATATAATAGATAGATAGATAGATGTGTGTGTGTGTGTGTAGGCTCTACGCAGGGGCAAGAGAGGGCAGCGCACCCTTAAATGTCTTCACATGTTAATATATTCCTAAAATGTATATATTACAAGTTGATAAACTGATCTGCGGTAGCGGAAAAATCCGCTGAAATAGGACAGGCACACTAACCCGCACACACACGCACACACACACACACACACACAGACACACCTCCCTTGAGCCCTGCGTCTGTCGGATTTCAGCGGTCACGGAAAGACTTTGAAGCAGTTTATATATGAATCTAAGCTTGAACTTATTAGCATTGTAAATATATAATACTTTTCAAATAAAATCGCTATTACTTTGACCCTGAAGTTTAGTTTAGCACACACAAAAAAACAGAAAAGTCATTTCTGGTAAATCAACGGAATGTGTAGTTTATTTACAGTAATTCATTAAAAAATGAATATACATTGTACAGTACACGATAAACACGGGAAAGATTACAAAATGAAAAAACAAACAGTGTCTACTTTATAAACAGCTTAGTATGTGCGTCGAGATGCTGAAATCCCTTGCATGTTTTTGCTTCCAAGTGGAGAGATATTTGACCGATAGCCTAGAACAAAAGATCTATAGGTGTGATCACAACCCCCTCCGACCGACCGTGCCATCAATCACTGACCACCTCAGAAGTTCCCTCCAATGTATGGCTGCAATACTTGTTTTGCAAGTATTTTTAACACCATTCAAAGGCTTCAAAGGGGCAGTTATCGGCTATGACACGTTGAAGGAGAACTTAATAGTTCTCAAAAATAGTGTAAATGTCTGCAACAATCACTAACCATTAAAATGTTTTTTTTTTTGCAATTAAACACGAAAATATTAATTATATTTCCATATATATATACATACACACACACACACACACAAGGGCGTAGGTTTGCTACCTATGACTCCAACTAATACACTGAAAAAAATTTGGAGTAGGATTTACTCAAAAAAAGTTAGGAAAGTATTTTCACTTAGAAAATGTGAGTAATTTCAATAGAATTTCCAAGTAAAAACTAAAAACAAAGAACTGTAGCTTTAATTAGAAAATCTCAGTAAAGTAAAGTTTACTTGGAATTTCCTAGTAAACTGTATTGACTGTTTCTTTATATATTTTACTCAAGGAATGCTTATAAATGTTTTTTTTTACACAATAATCCTAGTTATCTTATTTTAAATGGAGTAACCTTTACTTTAAATATTATTTTAACATTTGATGTTGTTTATGTATTTAAATGGTGGTCAATAAAATAACACTGACATACATTTTACTTGAAATCTTTTATTTCTTTGAGATTCCTTAACAGATGAGAGCATGAAATAAAAAAAGTAGTAAAACTGCATTTGTTTGATAAATGGTACACTATAGTGCATTTTACTCCAGTAAACTTTTTTTTTAGAACAACCACAGTGCATTAAAGTGCATAAACATTTAAACATATAAAACCTTTAAATATAACATGAACATGAACAATCTCAGTTGCAGATATAAAATACAAAAGTATAAAAGTGCAAATAATGTTAAACTAGTAGCTGCCTTTCTTGCAAAAAAAAAACAAAACAGTAAAACAGCATAAGTGCAATAAGTGCAAGTACTGTAGTGCCCAACTAGATTACAAGCTTTCTATGTAAAGAGTTAACCTTTGGAGAAAACTTTAAAGCATCTAGCCCAAGAAAGATTTTCTGGAACACTTCAAATGTGTTTCTCAGCTTTGGGGGATAGCTCAAATTTAGGGAGTAAATGCAGCCCATGAGTAAAATACATGCATTTGTGAGATTTTTACATCCCAGCAGCACATCAGATATACTGGCCTCTTCCTCTTCTACAGATCTGCTCAGTACAATGATTTTCATGACATGACTGGAGAAAGTATCCCTAATCATGTCTCTGCTGACATCCTGTGAAATATACAAATCAGAGCAAAGTGGTTAAAATACTGTACAGTATCACCTTATCAATTTCTATATATAGCTATCATACCCAATAGTAGAGGTAAACAATATAAATAAAGTTCAATGTAATATTTGCCTTGTACAAGTGCATTTTAAAAACTAACGTTAATCCTGTGTGATTAAGACGCGAAAAACAGGGTGATTATTAAATTTCGGCAGCTCGAACTTTACTGGGACAGAATGCTAGAACACGACAGGGCAATGCCTCGAGCTAAGTTTGCACGGATGTTAAAACTCATTTTTACAATAATCGTCTGACAAGATTAAGGTCATATGTGACCTTCTAGATTTTTCTCTCTCTGACCCAGTTTATCCCACCCTTCATCAGCACACGCACTCAGGACTTGGATGATGTTGCAATTTATTGCATTTCATTAGCACATTAGCACATGGCAAAACCAGGTACATCAAAACGGAAATAAAAGTATCAAAATACCACAGATATTGAACAAAAATACACTTGACAGATGAATCAATACCTATGCTGTTGAATACCTTTCAAACAGTGCCTGACATTTCTTGTGAAATTATATTTTTTACTTTTATTGTGGAGCTACAACAGATTGCAACTTACCCACAGCAGTTCTCCACAGCTCTGCTGCAGACTTTTCGAACACAGTGGGAAACAGCGCCTCTGGCGTAACCAATAGGAAGCGCATTCACATTAACGTAGGATTTACTTACAGAACTCATATTTATATCTGTGTAACATTTATAGTTAACTCTGTCAACTATAGCTTCATTTAGTAATGTTTTAACTCTGTTTAACAAAACTAAGATTAAGTTTTAACGTTATCCAAACATCTGTTAACACTGTTAACATGAACACTTTTAGCACTTGTACCTCAATAAAAAAAAAGAAACGGTAGGCACAAACCACTGGGGCTGCAGATAGCTTAATGACTCTACACTTTTCTGCAAACATATTTCAATTAATTACTTAGCATATTAATAACTTACCGTGGTAAAATTCACATTAGCCGTGGTGAAATCTCTCTTCCTTTCCTCTGTGCGCGCCGCTTCAAACTTCGGAGCCAAAGCGTAAGTACGTCACGAGTCTGCGTGCACGTAGTCCATTACCTTGCCGAACTGAGTACATTTTACTTTAAGTTGTTAATTTTTGGTGTGATTTGATTAGATGGCAAACACTAAGTAAATATTACTGAGGAGATTGTATTTAAATTTACATATGTATTTTAGTATAATAAATGACAAAGAAACTGCAAGTAATGTACTGAATTAAACATGACATTTTTAAGTAAAAAGACAAAATAGTATTTGTTTGTAAAACATACTTAAATAATGTTACCATTATTTACAAGGTCAAAAAATCACTTTTTACAGTGTACCCCATCCCCCAATCCCCTTTTTTCCCCAATATCTTATTTTGTATTCAACAAAATAAAGAAAATCATTAAAGTTTGGAACCACTTAAGGAGTAAATAGTGAGTAAAGTTTTTTTGGGGGTGAACAATGGCTTTGACCCTAACTCTTCCCCTCTGACTGCACTAGGACCGGACAGCATTGCCACCTGATGAAATAGCGTGACAAAAAAGTGAAATGTCAGTTCAAAACTTTTGCCAAAAACACTAATGAATCACTTACCACCTCAGCCTATCACTCCTCATAATGCTAAATATTAGTATAATCAACATGTATAATACACGCACACATATTATATGTTATATACTGTATAATCAACATTCAGATTGACCTCCTGTGAACTCGCCTCTTCACCTGAACTACAACATGGCTGATCTGCTTCTGTCCCCTAATTGAAAAACATTGAGGGAATCCTTATGAGCATGGACAGAGAATGCCTCAGCCTATAATTGGTAACAATGTTAAATCTCAGGACAACTACAGTGGCTTGCAAAAGTATTCGCCCCCCGTGAACTTTTCCACATTTTGTCACATTACAGCCACAAACATGAATCAATTTTATTGGAATTCCACGTGAAAGACCAATACAAAGTGGTGTACACGCGAGAAGTGGAACGAAAATCATACATGATTTCAAACTTTTTTTTTTTTACAAATAAATAACTGAAAAGTGAGGTGTGTGTAATTATTCAGCCCCCTTTGGTCTGAGTGCAGTCAGTTGGCCATAGACATTGCCTGATGAGTGCTAATGACTAGAGAGCACCTGTGTGTAATCTACACTCTCTCCATCGCTGTCTGATATACAGCACAGGTGTTTAGGTTCTGTTACCTGACAAAACAGGATAAACACATGCCATTTAAACAGCAATCATTTTATTTCACTTTTTCTGAGTCTTAGTGTGCAAACCTCGAATCAAATCATTAATGTTCGCCAAGTAAGTGAATGCATTTTAAAAACTATTTTTCTGAAGTGGATTGTCTATTGGTGTCAAACTAATATACTAATATTGCCATATGGCTAGAATTTTGTTACAATACTTTCACAATACTGATTTCTGACAAACAGTCACTAGATTAGGAGACTGACAGGGATCATATTTATACTTTTACATTTAGCTGTTTAATCTGCTGTTAGTTTTACGTCCGTATTCACAGACTATATCCTGGCCTGCTGTACTGAATGTGAGTCCACTGCATTTGGTGCTGCTTGTGTCTGAATGCGCTGAATGTGTCTGAATGACAATGGAATAGGACGTGTGAGTTGCACCGGTCACACACACACACACACACACACACACACAATAAATATATATATATAATTAAATTCTTAAAACATCGTGTTCACCCATGCACTGAAAAAAAGAACTTGTAAGATTTACTTGATAAAATCCTCATAACAATTTGGACACAGATTTTAAGTAAATTTTATTGCTCCAATATTAAGGCTGAATCCCAACCCTTCCCCCTACTCTTCCATTTGGCGCGTTCACGTGCAGGGGTAGAGGTGTCTCATTTCTCTTTTGGTTGGAGGTGTAGGGGGAGGGGGGAAGGGCCAGATAGCCCTCCAAACGAAGATTTTTCAGGACCTCACTTCAAACGAAGGGCTAAGCGAAGTTTTCAACATGGCTGCTCACTCGAGCAAATAGACCCATAAATGTTAAGTCATTTTTGCCATTAATAAAGATTTTTATGACAAGTTTTCATTGTATGTATATTACCTTTAGTCTTGTGTCTGTGTTTATGGTGATGTTCTGTAAAGAAACGTTTGCAAAAAAAATCGCTAAAGTTTGCTAGCGGATAGCACATATTGCACAATATTACAAATATATATTTTTATGTCACATACACTTTACTGCATGCTACAAACAAATATGAAAGTTCAGTAGCACGGCATTTTGCCGAGCATTTGATAACGCATTGTTTGTTTTGCTTACGGCCATACACTATTGTTTTGCTTACACTATTCTTACTTATTGCAACGTGACCACAGTTTTGTAATTTATATTCTGTATATGGACGGCTGAGGAAACCCGAAGACTCATCCGTGTTCGTGGTGAAAATGAGCAACTTTTTTAAAAATCGAAATACGGCGCAAAAAACCTTTGGGAGTGAGTAATCTCTCTTATTGGAATGTGTGATAAACATCGGCGCATGTCCTCTGACGTAACATGGACACACAGGAATGTAAATGAACACTGCATTTATGACCCAAAAAAATAAACGCTTTGAGATGATTTATTTGCCGTATGGTGTGTTTATTTGAATATGTTCAGTAAATTTATGAATTACACTCAAAGTGTCAGCGAAACCGGTTTGCAAATAATTTGTGTGTGTGTTAGGTGATGTGAGAGTGGGTTTTTCAAACTTGCAGTAAAACATTTTTGGGGGCAGTTTTTGATTCCCCCTTATCTAAGTACTGTAAAAACTTATATAGTCTTGGGTTAAAAAGTCTGCATTTCAACATGCATCCCCCACCTCCAAAGACTAAGCTCCTGTTGGTATAGCTCTTAAGGTCACTGTGGCACGCAAACCCCCTGACCACAATAAGGTGGCAATCCCTCAGGGGGGGGAGGTGAAAAATACAAATTAAATAAAATAAATTATCCTTAATCCAGATTTTATCAATCAACGACATAATATTTATCTTAGCTGGATGGTCTAATTCTCAAAACCGTTTAACCTAAAGAAAAACATAACACACTATAACTAGAATATTTACAAAACTGAAAGGTTTTCTTATGAATAATTAAAAAAAACATTATAACTCAAAAAGATCATATTATGTTTATATATATATATATTTTATAGTAACTGAACAGCTCTCTTCTCTCCAATCCACTCATACACCACAGTCTCCTATTTCTCTGTGCGCGCGCTGCAGCCTGTGAATGAATACACGCAGCGGAGGTTTTACATATTTAAAACGTAAAAAGGTGTCTCCATCATAAATAGCCCTGAATTAACTATATATACATATATATATATATAGAGAGAGAGAGAGAGAGAGGAGAAAGGTGTTTTGCTGGCGAAAAACATTTTAGGCAGAGACGCCTGCTCGTTTGTTTTAAATCTAAAGTTAATGCATTGTTGTATCAGCAGGAACCTTGATTTTATGAAATTACTATCATTTTGTTTTGTGAGATTTTCCCTTACTTGATTTTATCAATTTATATTACTCCCTATAATAATGTAAACATTGCTAATTTATGTTTTGGAAAGAAACTTAAGTAATTATTTCATCTATATCTTTCATAAATCACACAACTAAAATATAATTAAACAGTTTATTCACCAACATTACCAAATATTTGTGACATTCACAGTCTAGATCCAAGTTGTCTTTTTAATAAAAGTGCATTCAGCTAAATTTTGCATCCATAGAAAAAAACTGCACGGCACCAGGGCCTGAAATACTTGTTTTAAACAAAATTGTGTAAAATAATAAATAAATAAAATACAGCATTCATTTAGAAATAAAATGCAGCAGAAAATACTTTAAACAAACTGTAGAATAAACGTTAAAACGTAATAGCCCTCTGAAGCAGTGAAGTTGCAACTTTCAAATCAGCACTCTGGACTAGTGCACTTAAAAGTAGGCCATTGAAACCTTAATGCATGAAAACATTTTAAGCTGAACATGTAAACACAACATGTAAACACTTGTAGTCAAGCCAAATCAAATGTTTTAAGATGATAACTTCATCTTTAAAGCTTGCACTTTTGGTGATAGCTTAATCCCATCAAGTTCTAGAAGAACTTTCTGAAAATAGCCTCTCCTTCAAGGATTATGGATACACCAACCGGTTCTTCCCCTTCAACAGCACGGACGACAAGGATTTTAAGAAGGTGTCACTTCGTCTGTCCCCCTGCATAAAATTTACAAGAAATAAATCATTTATTTTGAGAAGCAAAAAAAATCTGAATTGCTTCAACCTGTGCTGACTTCATTGAGAAAAAAAAAATAATAAAAATAAATGATAAAAAAAATGACCATCACTTCATATACTTCATATTGTTAAACTTGGGTTAAATTGCTTTATCTTGCATCAGTAAAACATGGCATGAGATGGCTTTACAGTGTCAGGAAATCCTATGATGAATGCTGAGTTTGTATTTAAAAGGGTTAGTCCAAACATGAAAATTCGTTCAATAATTACTCATATTTATATATTCATTTGCATTTATATGCTTCTGTCCAATACAACAAACACTATATTCAAGGTATTAATAAATTGTATAATTAATAAGAAAACAATGCTTTACCAGGCAATCATCAAAGAGATCCTCTTCAGATTCACGTCTCATCTTTACGCTTTGTTTCTGTGAAAATATTTACATTGTATCATTACATAATCTTTTATTCGTACAACTACATTTAGGCCTTTATCCAAAGCAAATTACAAAAGAGGAAGGCATCAAGCATGTCAAGCAGTGCTACTAACACAAAGTTTCTGACACCGTTAGAAAATACAAGATAGAACAGTGAGGGATTAAGGAAAAAGTGAGAAGCAAGAATCATGTGTGCAAAGATTAAGCATGTAGGGTCACAGGATGACTCGACTTATTTTTATTGTCTGCAATGCGATTTAGACAAATTAGAACTGCGGTAAAGCCAGCCGCGGTTCAGAAAAACACGGTCAAGCCAGCCGCGATTGATTTTAGTGTGCGCACATATTACAGTGATTACGGTAGTTTCAGGACCGACACAGAGACAACGCGCTTTCAGAGCGCTTTTCATTTAGACGCCCAGGACTGAGAGATAATACAACATGCGCAGTTTAATGTGCACACATTTTCGGCTTCAGTAGACACACAATACTTCAGACTGAAACAGAAAAAAAACAATGATCAGTTCTTATTCAGGACGTCCCATACTATATACACACCACATATGAAACTATTTTACTGCAGCATTTTTCAGATATGGGGCATTCTCTCTGTGTTGTTCATGAAACTACCGTAATCGCTGTAATATGCGCGCGCACTAAAATCAATCGCGGCTGGCTTGACCGTGTTTTTCTGAACCGCGGCTGGCTTTACCGCAGTAAATTAGAGCTGCTGTCAATACTGTATGAACATATGTACAGGTTCTTTACTCGTAACTCATTAATAAAGTTCGGCTTCAGAAAAAAAAACGTTTATTGCTAGTGCTCTTTTACCATTTAATGCTTTAACACACACGACTCAGTTTGTTCAGAAATGGCATCTAACTGGCGAGGCTTTGTCTGAACACGCCGTTTTCACTCGGGTTAGGGGTAAGAAACACACATCTCGGTGTATTAATCCGCGCGCTCGGTTCGTTATTATTTTATTTATTTATTTATTTACCACAGGACCCATGGGGGCTCCGTAGGTTCAGGTTTTTACACGAAAACGGTGTTTTGTGAATCTCCACACTATTAAAAACTGAAATTGCTAATTGTACGTCCTGAGATTAAGATGAACATTAATTGGGAGTCATGAAAGCGAGAATCACATCCAAAAAAGAAAGCTAAACTTACCTCGAACACGACAAACTCCAGCTGCAGCCACACCGTGTTGTAACCTCCGTGATGATTCCCAACCGACTGATACACAGCGACTCCAAACACGCATGCGCAGTTTAATTTGCACACATTTTCGGCTTCAGTAGACACACAATACTTCAGACTGAAACACGACTGCCCCCTACAGGTAATGAAGGGCATGTTCACAGCTTCCCGCACGCAGCCGCGCAAAGCCGCGGCAAGTCACGGGATCCCTTTTCTCGAAACGCAGGTTTTTAATGGCGACATCTGTACATGATGCCTAGCTCATATTTTCTATTATCAAGGCAATAACTACGAACTAACAAAAAAAAAATGCAAAAAAACTAATCCTAATTGCCCACATACAGTATATGAGGATATATGCACATATATGAAACCTCAGTCTGGGTAAGTTATTAAGTCTTATATAACTCTTATCCTGATAATATTAAACTAATATTAGTAAATATTTTCCTCACTACAGCTAGCTCTTGTCAGCTTGTGTGACACATTGGCTTTCAATGCCATTTATATAGTTTAGGTACAAACATGATATTTCCCGGTGGCTAAGCTAATGCCTTATGGAGTTTACAGATGTTTATATTCACCTTGTTTTGGATAGCTTTAGATTATGGTTGCTAATGTGTATTTGGCTTCATTTTGGTTAGCTTATAACACTGCTATCGGTAATGTTATTTAGCACAAACAAGCTAGTTCCAGGTGGCTAAAATACTGCCTTACGTAGGACATGTCCTGTGACTGCGTACAACCAGCACATGGGGAGTTGATCACTCTGATCAGCTATTACAATACTATACTACACAGCACAAAACAATGAAGTCGTACAGAAATATTTCTCTACACTGCTTGGACATTGCTCCCACCAATGCTTACCCTGCATGTATGTTTTGTACAGGTTTTTTTTTTATCTTGCACTGTTTTACTCTGAATGTCCGTCTTTTTTCAGTTTTTATTTTGTACTGTTCCTGTTGCAGTTTTACCCTGCATGTATCTTTATCATTAATCTGCATTTATACATAAAATCCTATTAACTATTGGGAAGATAAACATAAGAACCAGTATGAAACATGAAAAGTTTCTAAAAGTTGCCAATAAATTAATATTGTGATGTGAAATTATTTTTCAGATTGAAGTTATAAAGGGCTCTGGGGTGTTTTGCCAGGCAGAAGCGTGGAGAGCAGCCCGCCTTGCCACCTCTGCTACTGCCATGGTACGGAATCTGCTGCTGGACACCTTCGACTTGGAGACTTGACCAAATTAAAAAGGTAGCCATTATTGGTGACTAAATGCATAATGCGTTGAGAAGGGAAAACAAAACATTTAAGACTTTATAAGTTCACCACTTTAACCATAGCCTACTTGTATCAATGTTTATTAGCCATCAATGGAGACTGCATAAGGTAGGGCACCCATTATTGTTACTGTATCTGCTTGGGACCTATAATACTAATTCATCACTTGCTCACTTCTTAATCCTACCTTTCCTCTTCTAAAGCCACATTATATTGCGCTGTAAGGTGTGTAGTCCTCTATTTTGTAGAACATATAGTGTTGCAAATAACCTCGTGGCACTAATTGTTGTCTGAAGTTTTAATAAATAATCATAATGCTGTCAAAAATAATGTCATAAATAGATTTTCTTTATCAATTAACTATTAACTAAATAAAATTTTAAATGTAAATTTTTAAAGTTTAATGGAATGGCTGTGTGAAAGATGCTGAAGCTGACGTGCCACTGGTCTTTTATATTAATGTTGTTCGGAAGCCTGTGTAATGATGTAGTTTCGACATCTATCGACTGAACAGCGTTTTTTCGACTTGTTTTCATGTTATTGTTGTTCAGCAATGGCATGGACGTGATGTTTTGGCAAAAGAAGGGTGGGATGGTGGTTGATGGTGACTGAAAACGGTGACTGAGTAGATTGGACGTCACAGCAGCTCGTGAAAAGGCAGAGCTACTTTATGCAGGCTGTGTGCATTCTACTGTGGATTGACTGTTTTGAAACTTATATGGTAGTTACATAGCCCCTAGACCTCAGTTACCATGAAAAAAGCCATGAAATTTCAGTTTTGACCATATGGGATCTTAAATAAGGACGTCATCTTTTTTTAATTATTGTTTGTTCGGGGAGGAATTATAGACCACAATGTCAGCATGATCTTGGGTTGTTTCCTTATCACTTCTTGTGTGCGTTTGGCTGTAGCTTGCACACCAGACAGAGTTGTTGGCGATTCATCCTATTGTAAAGTCATGCAGTGTGTAATCTCCTGTCGCCAATTCATTGTGCAGTGTGAATACATCTGCAACTAAATGCTACCACAGATAGTACAGTGTGAAAACAATGGTGATCCGATGACTTTGAAAATCATGCAGTGTGAGTTTGAGGAGAAGGTAAAAAGCAATACAAAACAAATAATGTACAGTTTCGGTTGTCATTACTTTGCTCTCAAACTAAATGCAATGTAATAATAGGCGTTATTTAATAATAACATTAACAGTGCAGCATGCATCTAACTCTGGGTAAAAAGCTTATAATAAAATCACCAAAATAAGTCTTCATGTTAAGAATAAATATGCAAACAGTACGGTATCTGAGCGTATGGATTGGAAATTTGTGCATACAGTTTGTTAATCCGTGGCCACGATTTGTTAAACTGAGGGAACAGTTTAAGTATTTGTGAGTGCGGGGGACAAATTGCAAAACCGTCGCCACGGATAGATTTTTTATTTATTTATTTTTTTTTGGTCCTACAGGTTTTTTTTTTTTTTACACATAACAGACTACATTGTTACATTAAGTATATTTGTTTTCATAGCATTGAAAATGTACATTGTAGGACAACATTTGCAGATTGTGAAATAACACATACAGGTCCTTCTAAAAAATTAGCAAATTGTGATAAAGTTCATTATTTTCTGTAATGTACTGATAAACATTAGACTTTCATATATTTTAGATTCATTACACACAACTGAAGTAGTTCAAGCCTTTTATTGTTTTAATATTGATGATTGTGGCATACAGCTCATGAAAACCCAAAATCCCTATCTCAAAAAATTAGCATATCATGAAAAGGTTCTCTAAACGAGCTATTAACCTAATCATCTGAATCAACTAATAACTCTAAACACCTGCAAAAGATTCCTGAGGCTTTTAAAAACTCCCAGCCTGGTTCATTACTCAAAACCGCAATCATGGGTAAGACTGCCGACCTGACTGCTGTCCAGAAGGCCATCATTGACACCCTCAAGCAAGAGGGTAAGACACAGAAAGAAATTTCTGAACGATTAGGCTGTTCCCAGAGTGCTGTATCAAGGCACCTCAGTGGGAAGTCTGTGGGAAGGAAAAAGTGTGGCAGAAAACGCTGCACAACGAGAAGAGGTGACCGGGCCCTGAGGAAGATTGTGGAGAAGGACCGATTCCAGACCTTGAGGGACCTGCGGAAGCAGTGGACTGAGTCTGGAGTAGAAACATCCAGAGCCACCGTGTACAGGCGTGTGCAGGAAATGGACTACAGGTTGCAAATTTTGCATGTCATTCGGAAATCAAGGTGCCAGAGTCTGGAGGAAGACTGGGGAGAGGGAAATGCCAAAATGCCTGAAGTCCAGTGTCAAGTACCCACAGTCAGTGATGGTCTGGGGTGCCATGTCAGCTGCTGGTGTTGGTCCACTGTGTTTTATCAAGGGCAGGGTCAATGCAGCTAGCTATCAGGAGATTTTGGAGCACTTCATGCTTCCATCTGCTGAAAAGCTTTATGGAGATGAAGATTTAATTTTTCAGCACGACCTGGCACCTACTCACAGTGCCAAAACCACTGGTAAATGGTTTACTGACCATGGTATTACTGTGCTCAATTGGCCTGCCAACTCTCCTGACCTGAACCCCATAGAGAATCTGTGGGATATTGTGAAGAGAAAGTTGAGAGACACAAGACACAAGAATCTGCAAAAGTATTGAGTGCATAACTGAACATAATTATTTGAAGGTTGACTTTTTTTTTTTTTGTATTAAAAACACTTCTTTTATTGGTCGGATGAAATATGCAAATTTTTTGAGATATGGATTTTGGGTTTTTATGAGCTGTATGCCACAATCATCAATATTAAAACAATAAAAGGCTTGAACTACTTCAGTTGTGTGTAATGAATCTAAAATATATGAAAGTCTAATGTTTGAGTACATTATAGAAAATAATGAACTTTATCACAATATGCTAATTTTTTGAGAAGGACCTGTATATTAAAAAAAATCTAATGTGTGCATTGTATCTATGGAAGATTGTAGGACATTTCAAAACGTATGTTGCATATCTGTATATTTGTAAAAGTCACATTTCCAAAAATTTAGGACCCACCTACTGTCATTCATAAACAACTACCACTCCAAGTTTTTAGAGCATTGTATAGTTCTAACCTTTTGTTTGTTTTTCATTCTTTAGATGCACTACAACAACAACAACAACTGAAAGCTGAAGAAAAGGAGGCCACAGAGTTTCTTTGCTTCAACAGTTCAGAAATGGCTTCGTTATGCCCCAGAACGGCTGGGGGGAATTGCTCATGGTGGAAAACCATAATTTCAGACTCATGTCTTATTATCTGTTTTTCTGAGTAAATACATTTCAACTTACGAATAATGTTTCAGTCATCTGTTGTGTTTCTGACTTGGTTGTTTCTATTTGCATTTGACTGAATTTTGCTGAAGCAGGCTGCCATTTTTATATTATGGTTTTCCAGTCTCTTCTCTTGGCAGTTAGATTCTGTTTTATGAATTCAGAATTAACAATCTCTTCTAATGGTTTTCTTCTAAAAAGTCATTTTGTCATCCAGTTTATAATAATTTGTATGTAAGTTGTAGTGTGTTTTATTATATAGTTGTTTTATTGTAATTGTGATGTTACTTCCTGTTTAAATGGGTATGGAGCATAAATAAATATGTTTACATGTAAACTGAAGGATGTTGAGTTACTGACTTTTTGTTTAAAAAAAAAAAAAGCTTTTCAGCCCTACATGGTCTCTGATTTAAAGAAATAAATCAAAACGGACATGATTTACTGTCATAGAATATTGCTGTTCATAAAGCAAGACTAAACTATAATTGCTTCAATGTTGATTCAATGTAAAATAAGTGATTGAATTTACGTTGAACAAACATTGATTTTATGCCCATCTTGATCTATTTTTCATCATTGAAATAACATTATTTCAAGGTGCAAACCTGATGAAAAATCAACATTTAACATTGAAATTTCAACATTGATTCAATGACAAGTTGGTTGATGCTTTAATGTTGATTCAACGATGATTCAATGTTGTTCTGCTATCTGGGAAGTTATATGAAGAATAACGTTCCTAACCCACTATTATTTTAATCTTAAATAAAGTTGGCCTAATACAATATGGTTTGCAATGCTGAAGCAAACATGATTTTGTTTTAGTCTATTCGCTGAATACAACGCGACCCACATCACCTCTTGGTGAAGACCCACAGAAACCATTACTGTAATCCCCCTTCTCACCTATCCTTGGTGTGAAAGTTATCAAATCGGTTTCGCTGATGGGGTAATTCTGCTTCAAGCACTTTCCGATGCTGTTGCTAGGAAATTCCACCCCACAGCCCACAACAACAAGCAAATAAGAGACATAATTAACGAACTTCTTAGAAAGAAAAGATTGAGTTTTCTCTTTTCTAAAAAAAAATAATTAATGAATACTCTTGCTTTTGTAAAGATTTTGAGTGACCATTTTCCATATACAGTACAGCTTGCTTTATTATATATTTAATAAAACTTTATTGCAACTAAATTGTGTGTGTGCCTTATTGAATATTTAATAATGCTTCCGGAACATTGTTGTCCATACGTTTTACAGTATGTACAGTATATTGAAAACAGTGAAACATAAAACACAAACCGAAAGGACAAATTAAGGAATGTACGAAACATTAACACCTTTACCGTGTTCAAATAAATACTGTAGAGTTATTGCATTATGTTTCAAGACATCCTTAATTTACAAACCGGATTCCAAAAAAGTTGGGACACTAAACAAATTGTGAATAAAAACTGAATGCAATGATGTGGAGATGGCAAATGTCAATATTTTATTCAGAATAGAACATAGATGACAGATCAAAAGTTTAATCCGAGAAAATTTATCATTTTAAAGGAAAAATATGTTGATTCAAAATTTCACGGTGTCAACAAATCCCAAAAAAGTTGGGACAAGTAGCAATAAGAGGCTGGAAAAAGTAAATTTGAGCATAACGAAGAGCTGGAAGACCAATTAACAGTAATTAGGTTAATTGGCAACATGATTGGGTATAAAAAGAGCTTCTCAGAGTGGCAGTGTCTCTCAGAAGCCAAGATGGGTAGAGGATCACCAATTCCCACAATGATGCGCAGAAAGATAGTGGAGCAATATCAGAAAGGTGTTACCCAGCAAAAAATTGCAAAGACTTTGCAGTTATCATCATCAACTGTGCATAATATCATCCGAAGATTCAGAGAATCTGCAACAATCTCTGTGCGTAAGGGTCAAGTTCGTAAAACCATACTGGATGCCCGTGATCTCCGGGCCCTTAAACGACACTGCACCACAAACAAGAATGCTACTGTAAAGGAAATCACAGAAGGGGCTCAGGAATACTTCCAGAAACCATTGTCAGTGAACACAATCCACCGTGCCATCCGCTGTTGCCAGCTGAAACTCTACAGTGCAAAGAAGAAGCCATTTCTAAGCAAGATCCACAAGCACAGGCGTTTTCATTGGGCCAGGGATCATTTAAAATGGAGTGTGGCAAAATGGAAGACTGTTCTGTGGTCAGACGAGTCACGATTCGAAGTTCTTGTTGGAAATGTGGGACGCCATGTCATCCGGACCAAAGAGGACAAGGACAACCCAAGTTGTTATCAACGCTCAGTTCAGAAGCCTGCATCTCTGATGGTATGGGGTTGCATGAGTGCGTGTGGCATGGGCAGCTTGCATGTCTGGAAAGGCATCATCAATGCAGAAAAATATATTCAGGTTCTAGAACAACATATGCTCCCATCCAGACGTCATCTCTTTCAGGGAAGACCCTGCATTTTTCAACAAGATAATGCCAGACCACATTCTGCATCAATCACAACATCATGGCTGCGTAGGAGAAGGATCCAGTCCAGATCTTTCCCCTATAGAGATCATTTGTCGCATCATAAAGAGGAAGGTGCGACAAAGAAGGCCCAAGACGATTGAACAGTTAGAGGCCTGTATTAGACAAGAATGGGAGAGCATTCCTATTTCTAAACTTGAGAAACTGGTCTCCTCGGTCCCCAGACGTCTGTTGAGCGTTGTAAGAAGAAGGGGAGATGCCACACAGTGGTGAAAATGGCCTTGTCCCAACTTTTTTGGGATTTGTTGACACCGTGAAATTTGGAATCAACATATTTTTCCTTTAAAATGATACATTTTCTCGGATTAAACTTTTGATCTGTCATCTATGTTCTATTCTGAATAAAATATTGACATTTGCCATCTCCACATCATTGCATTCAGTTTTTATTCACAATTTGTTTAGTGTCCCAACTTTTTTGGAATCCGGTTTATAAAAAAAATTTCCCTAATTATATGTCCACAAATACTTTGACAACATACACTTATCAACTTATCCACATAAACTTATCAACACAAACTCTCGCACGCACACACAATCTCTAAAAAAATTATATTAATAACATACATATACAAATAAACAAAAATATAAACGTCTATATTGACGTTTACGGTGAACGCAGAGTCGGCTAAGCAGACGTGATGACGCGCGCGCCCTCACCTCTGTTACGGCTGCCTACAGTATTTGGCCAAAAGAATTATAATAATTGAACGATATGCCTGGTCCTGGAAAGAGACATCAACAGTCCGGCGCTGAGAAACGAAAGAACCGAAAGGAAAAAAAAGCCTAAGATGAAGCCCGTGCATCAATTCCAGAAATAAAACTTTACTTTATTCTGTCGACGTTAATAATGTAATAACGTAACGTTAACGTAAAATAACGCAAATTTCATTTAACAGCAGGGGGGACAATAAATATATATTTTTATAAATTTATTGCATTGCTTCAAGCCATCAACGTACAATAAAATGTAAACATGAGATCTAAACTAAAAACTCTGCTCCCTGTGCTGGTGCTGGCAATATCATCTCTTTGTTCTGCTGTCTCCGGCTCCCTCCCTGGTTCTGAATCTGCCCCTTCCTCTACTCTCACTGCAGGGATTAAAGTGAAAAAAAATTTTCTGACTGAACTTTTTTCAGGCCAAGCCATATTCCTTTAACAAACACTTTATTTAAATAGTCGAGACCAATAGCTTTAGGGGAGATTAAACCGCTTTAATATTGCCAGTTTGCATATTTTAAAAGCTATTTGTAATCTTTGAAAAAAAAATACCTTGACAAATAATCTCCCATCTACCACATATCTTTTCAGTGCATGTTTTTATTTATCTTATAACACCAAACAATGTTTTGTGAAACTCTTAATAATTAACAGAAAAAAGTAATAGCACCACCATTAAATTCCAAAAAGTGCTTTTTCAGTGCATGTTTTATGTATCTTAAAGAAAACATCTTCGTTTTCAGCTTAGATGACAAATCGGATTTCCAGTAAGCAGCAATGTGTGCAAGTAGTAGGTATGTGCATTAGACATAGACAATCTTGAAAGTGCACTCTTGTCTTTGACAACTGATTGCATTAAATTAACTAGTGGTTGTGAGACTGTGACCGACAGGTCATGCTCCGCTATGAAAGAACATAGGCGCACTTTTACATCGCGCACACGGTCGGCCACAGATGTGTGAATCTCAGTTGTGGTTCTTGTCGCACCAGACAGGGAGCATGTGTACTGTTAGAGCACGAACCGCAGCATTGTGACTAGCTGCTGAGTGATGGCGAGCTCGCACTTTGTTTTGCCATTATTGCCATATTGAAGTTTCCTGTGGCATACTGTGCAAAGACACGTACCTGGATGTTTGATTTTTTTTAGTCCACGAACTAAAAGGCTTGCCATTCTCCCCAATTTCGCTAAGCCAAGCCCATCTCCATTTATTTATTTTTTTTACACTTTTATCAATGTCCGAAACATCGGAGCCTTCCTGCATTAAGTGTGTCCATGCTATCTTAAATATAGTTATACCGTAGCCTGACACGTAGTTCTTCAAAACTAAACCAAAACCCGGAGTGGATCCATACCAGAGTGATAACAAAACGCTTAGAGTGGAGAGAGGAACGTGCATTCGCTCCACTCCCGGCTTTGATCACATCCTCCTCAGCAGGCTGAATACACTGTCTTTCCTTAATTTAAGACCCATGTAAGCCTATATATACACAGCATTAAAATTATGAAAAGTGAATTTTAAACATTAAGGACAGGTGGAACAGTATGATTGATGGAAATCCGTCGATGACTCGCAACAATTAACGGAAATCCGTCGTAACGACGGAGAACTTTAATCCCTGTCACTGTCTCAGAACAGACTGACTCCTGAAGCAGAAAAAAAATGCAGGAAATTATGTTTTCTAACATGCGTTAGATAGTTTTTTTTTTATCACTCTATACACAATACTTTGCTATTTTTATAGATGTTGAGCATCGTGAGCAAGCCCGAGATCATATTAACGTTAATTATCACCAGCCGGCATGAATAGCACACGAGTAACGTGAGTTGGACGCACACCAATCGATTCGACTATGGTTAATCGCTCACTTCGTAGGCTCCCTGAATAGGCGGGAAAGGGATGGAGCCGCGCATTTGTGCCGGCTGGAAAAAAAAAACTAAACAGATCTAACAGATGAGGACTCAGATTAATGTGCAAAAGTAGTAAAACTATATAAGTCTACATAGCCGTTATAAGACTCTACCTTAAGCGCACTTAAAACATTTTATTTAGTTTTAAAATAAAACAATTTTAAAACATCATCACTCGGGATTCGAACCGGCGCTTTGTAGATCTCTGGTCAAGCGTTCTAACCGCTACACCAAGCGGCCACTTAGAGACAATGCATACCAGAGACGTTAATAAGCCACTCGACTTCTTTGAAAGCAAGTGTACTTCTTTGATAAGTGACGAAGTAAGCCTGTTATAATAATAACTTGGTGTTATTTGATCTTATTGGTTTAGAAATTTATATTTAAATAAAACCCTACACACTTCTTTTCTAATTACACGTGATAAAATCTAAAGGCTCACTGTGTTAATATTTATTGTGCTTAAATTTGATCTTAATAAGATTTGATTTAATTTGAATTCTACATTTGTACTGTAATTATAGTACTGTGATTATGAATTCGGTCAACTACAGTGTTTCACTTGATGTTATCGGCTACTACGTGTATTATTTAATGGGACGCGTCTCATTAATGAGGCAGAGAATGAAGTAAGGCATGAGGCGTCAGTCTGTAGTTATATAGCGCCACTCAGTGGTAAAAGCCAGCAAATGCACATGCCGTAATGCGGCGGCGACGCTAAATACGACGCTCCGATTTTGTAACCACTGTAACATCAAGGCAAACTGATTTTCTCCAAATGCCGAAGTTCGCTTTCCCATGCCTTCCAAGCTTCAAGAATATCATTAGGGAGTAGTGGATCATCCCATTCTCTCTTATTATTCCACAACAGCTGAACGAATTTTGGCCCTGGTTATGAAGGGGGTGAGGAATCCAAGAGGGTCATATTGGCTGGCTAGCACTCTATAGATGTTTCTCATGGTTGGAGGGCTTGCTTCTTGCAGATGGGCCTTGTATGTCAGTGTGTCTGATTTACATCTCCAGCGTAGTCCCAGAGCAGGTTCCTGTGGGTCCATTTGACATTGGTTGAGCCACTGATCACTATCTTGTGACAGCATGTTAGGGGGAAGGTGTCTTATGACATCTGGGATATTGCTTGCCCATTGCCTTAGTTCAAATCCTCCGCTAGCCAGCAGTCCTCTCAGCTTGTTGACCAATGCTTTGGCTGCGTCTGTGGAAGAGAAGCTCTGGAGCCAGTTATCCACATAAAAGTGTCTTTCGACGGCATCCCGTATGTTCTCTTCTTCTGGATTGTGGTCAGTGACATGTCGTTGAAGTGCGTATGTTGTACAGCTTGGGGAGCACGTTGTCCCAAAGGGCAAGACTTGCCATTCATACACGCTAGGCGGTGCGTCTCTCTGCAGATCACGCCACAGGAAACGTAAAAGTGGCCTGTCCTCCGGGAGTAGCCTCACCTGATGAAACATGCCTTTGATGTCACTGCTGACAGCTGTGGAATGTTCTCTGAATCGCAGAAGAACACCGAGCAGGGAGGAGCTCAAATTGGGACCAGGCAGGAGCAGTTCATTCAGATTGTTCCCTGTATAGGTGAAGGAACAATTGAACACAATCCTGTTTTTCCCATTGTGGGTCACCATATGATGCGGGATAAACCAGGACTCGTTAGATGATTCCCATACCTCTTGACTCACCTTTATGGCATACCCTGCCTGTTCAAGTTTCTGGATTTCAGAGTTGTATGCTATGGCACGAACTGGATCATGGAGCAGGCGCTTCTCTGTACTCCTTAAGTTAGCAAGGACTGCAGTTGGTGCGGCCAACAAGGCGGGCATAGATTGCACTCTTAGTAAGGGTGTGGCATACCTGTGAACCCCATTTATATTGACCCGAACTGTCTTTGTCTGCAAAAGTTCCATTGCACTCTGATCCTGTCGGGACCTGGTAACTAGTTTCTCGTTTTTATATGGCAGGACATCAAGCTGCCAAAGCCTTTCTACATGTTGATGCAATTCGGCTGATGGGGAGAGCGGTGCGATGAACAGGCATGACTGGGTTCCATCTCGCTGTGGTAAGCATGTAGCCGGGCCTTGAAGTGTCCAGCCAAGTCTTGTCTTAACCGCTACAGGACCCTCCCGTGGTCCTAATATTACTGGCTGGGTTGGAGTTATTAAGTGAGGAAAGTCTGATCCAATGAGAAGAAGAGGTTGGGCACATTTGATTCCTGGCAAGGGCAATTTCCTCAAATACCTGTACTTGCGCTGCAGTTGCTCCACTGGGTATGTGTGTTCTGCTAGACCCAGCTGCGCTGCAGTGAAGGCTCCTCCGATCTTATAAACTCTCTCAGGGTGGCTGGCTGGTGAGATCGTGAAGGACACAGAAGAACCTTGTATCACTCGTAAGTCTTGCCGCACCGTTCTCAGTGTCAGGCTTTCTTTGGGACCCTGGAGATTTAACCTCAGTGCTGCCTCCTGTACAGTAGGAGAATAGTCCGCTCTGATCCATCATCAAGGATAGCATAAGTTTCCAGGGTATGATTGCCATTCCGCAGGAGAACCTTACTAACCTTGAGGAGCACTTGGCTGCATCCAGCCTTTCTGTCCAGGTAAAGGATGTCAGTAGAGGAATTCACCAGTCCACAAAGTGTTTCTGAACTGGCTTTCTTGCCCTTTGATGACTCCTCTGTCCTGGTGTTAACATCATGGAGCGCATTGAGGTGCTTGCCTTTACATGTACTGCAGCCCTCTCTCATACGACATTGTGCGGCTTGGTGGATGCGGCCACATCTCCAACAGCGACCATTGTTTATCACCCACTGTTTCTGTTGCAGTTTATTGAGATGGGAGAAGTTAGAGCAGTCGTTGAGATTGTGCAAGTTATTACAGCAGTAAGGGCAGTACAGTCTGGTCTTCTCAGACGACTGGGGAGGGGCCGCCACAGTACAGGGTGCCGCAGGTGTAGTTTGTGTAGAGCCCATGAGCACGGCCATTGGCCTGTTTCTTCCTTTTCCCTCCCCTTTGCGATCACGTAGCCTTGTAGCTACATCTTTACGGGTCTCTATCTGATCAAGCACATCACCCCCTTCCTGGATCTGTAGCTCATATTCTAACCACTCTGCAAAGTCCAAAAGCGAGGGCACTCTTCTCTTTAGTGGGTGGAGATACCGCCTAAAGTTAGCTCTGAGATCCTGGGGTAATTTACTGCTTAATCTGGCCACATGCGATCCGCACTGAAGTTCAATGAGTCCCTCCTGTTTCAGCTGTTCTAGCATCCCCACCAGAGCTCTGACTCTCAGCGCGAATTTTCGGAATCCCATGGAATCTCCTGGATGGATAGGGGGTCCGTCCATCAACTCTCCAATTCTCCGCAAAGCTAGTTGGTGAGGTTGACCATACTGCTGAATAAGGGATTGCATTGTGTCTGAGTAGGGGTATGGAGAGTTACTGTAGGAGTCAGCGATTAAGAGGGCTTCCTCAAATTTGAGGTGATCCAGCAAGATTTGGTATTTGAACCTCTCCGTTGCATCCGTGGGAAGAATATTTTCCAAGGATATTCGTAATCTTGCAAACTCTCTGGGGTCGTCACACGTAAAGTCTGGGATGGACGGCTTGGGACCCCTATATGATCTCTCCTGGCTATGCGGTTGTGCACAAGTGGGACTATAGTCCCTCGGAGGTGGCAATGGAGGAGCAGCAGTATTAGCGAATTCAGACCCAGAGTCTGACTGTTGATAATTGCTATATTGCTGTTGATAGTCTGGCGTGGACGGGGAGGATGGCCGATTCAGTTCTAGTTTAAGGATGCGTTCCTGTAGCTCCTCTAAAACACCTATGATCCTCTGATCAGGATTGGGCTGTCCTGCTCTTTCATCTGATGTCACAGGTGGAGGGGGTGGCGGCCAGTCTTCATCCTCTACTGCAATGGCTAATCGATGAGCGGGCTGAGGCAGGGGACCAGCTACAGTTAGCTGCTTCGTTTGGTCAATGGGAGAGTAGTTTGAGGCTAATGGCACAGGATGATGAGATAAGAAGGCATAATTCCTGTCCATTTGCCGTTGCATGTCCAATACAGTATGCTGTAGCCTCCGGTTATCCTCCTGCAGCTGTTGAAGTACTTCTAACATAGGCAATGTAGGCTGGTATGATGTTGGTGTGCTCTCATAAAGGGGAACAGGAGTGGGGGCAGAGGGCATTCCTTCTGTGCCTTCTATGCTCCAGTTGTGTGGGGTGGAGTGCAGGGGGAGAGGCGTCATCTCGACGAGTTTCTCTCTCTGTCTCCTGCTATCTCCAATTCCCACAACATGCTGTCTCGGCTCGTCAAATGCTACTGGACGTGGGAGATCAACCTCATATTCCTTTAACCAGAACGGAGGGTTCCTTTGTCAGCGAGGACGAACATGGTCTGGTCTGAAATCTCCATCTAATGGGGCATGAGCCATCTTCATCCACAGTAATCACCTAATCTGGCTCGAAGGACCAATTTGTACTGAAGTATTATGTTTGTGTGCTAGGTTTATAGTTATGATCACTGTGGGGCATCGGTTAGAATGCACAAGTCTTGATTCTCCTTAAATCTCTCTCTTTATTCCAGCATTTCTCATGTTAATCAACAGGTGGACAGATATGTGGTTAATATTTGCACGCACAAATCCACCAAACAAGATTAACTGCATGAACAAACATTTAAAGAGCTGGTTTCCTTCTACCCGTCGCTACACCAAACAAACAACTTCTGTGTTAGAACACGATAGAATGTCAGGAAAAACACCTACAAAAAAGGTCCATTGGCGCCCCCTACTGGACTGACCCACAATTCCTTTACAACAGCCGGGTTTTTTTTTTTCTCTCCCCACGTTGTCGTATTACGAGAATGTTTAAAACAATAAGATTAATGTCTAGTGTAGCAAAATGGTCTATATATATACATATATATATATTCTTTTTTTTATTATTATTATTGAGACAACAAAAAAAGGATAAAATACACGAGAGGATCGAAATAATGTATAAACCGACGTCTATTATTCTTCTTAAGTTGAATTAATTTAAGAGAATTTAAAATTTAGGTCATTCTTAATAACTGAATATGTCAGTGTATTTTTTTAAACTATATATATATATATATAGGCGGCGCGGTGGTGTAGTGGTTAGCACTGTCGCCTTGCACCTCCAGGGTCTGGGTTCGATTCCCCGGCCAGGCTCGATTCCCGTCTCTGTGTGCATGGAGTTTGCATGTTCTCCCCGTGCTTGGTGGGTTTCCTCCGGGTACTCCGGTTTCCTCCCACAGTCCAAAGATATGCAGGTTAGGCTAATTGGCGTTCCTAAATTGCCCGTAGTGTGTGATTGGGTGTGTGAGTGTGTGTATGTGTGTGTGCCCTGCGATGGATTGGCACCCTGTCCAGGGTGTACCCCGCCTAGTGCCCGAAGTCTCCTGGGATAGGCTCCAGGCCCCCCGCGACCCTGAACACAGGATTAAGCGGTATAGAAAATGAATGAATGAATGAATGAATATATATATAGACTTGCCGTCTGCAATTTTTGTTAAAAACAAAAATGTTGATTTACATAAAATAAGGTTTAAATGTCAAAATTAAAGATCATTAAACTCTATATGTGGCTTTTGCATTTTTTAAAGTTTACTTTTATACATAAATAATACCCTGATTTATGGTTTTATATAGTTAAGCAAAACATAAAATTAAAGCGTTCAGTTTTATCCGATTAATCGAATAATTGAAAAAAATATCGGCCAACTAATCGATTATCAAAATAACAGTTAGTTGCAGCCCTAGTTAAGAGAAAGAACACATCCGTCCTGAGGTATAAATTCCTTTCCTTAGAAGAGGTGGAGACCTCAGATAATTTGTCTCCATCATTCACCACAGGAAGATTAAGATCAGTTCACACATCCACTACAGCAGGTAGTAAGCAGGTTTGTAAAAGATGTTAAGATGGAACAATATTACAAACTCTTCCCTACTTGTCCAGCCTATTCAGGGCAGGTAAGAAACTGCTCTTGATTTCTTTTCATTTAGTCGACTTATTTATCAAATTTTTTTGTCATTGTACATCTGAGCAGTTAAGGTTTAAAGACCTTACTCCAGGGTCCATCAGTGGCAATTTGAACCCAGAACCTTCTGAACCATAGTTAAAAGCATTAATAACTGAGCTACCCCTGACTCCTGGATAGTCTATTTGAGCTTCCTAATAGAGACCTGCAAAATTTGATGGGTGAATGCGGGTGCGGGCGGGAAGGTCCTCATGTACGTGCGGGATGCGGGAGAATAAATTAATCGCGGGACTCCCCCAAAATGGAATTATCTTAAAATTGATCTATTTTTAAACAAATTCTGTATTATTTATCTACTCAGTAGCTCTATACTCAATTGCTCCCGCGCAGGTCTCTACTTCCTAACCAATTTTAACCAGACCAAAACTTCCTAGGTGATTAGCTAAAATGTTCTGAATTTCACACAGTCCAGTTGTCATGACCCAACCTCCTGACACAGGTATATAGTGTATTTTATGCTAATAGACAAAACTAAATTACATATTTAAAATATTAATAATTAAATGTTTTCACAGGATGAGCTGGACGATACTGTCAGGGTATGGGAGGCGCACACCATCAGGCACTCGCGCAACCTGAATGTCCCCAGTGGTCAGCCAAATGTCATGTACTCACTGCCTGAACTCTATGGAACAAGAGACTTCCTTGAACCAGCAGACAATGACCAGTTTGAGCTGTGCAAGAATGAGTACGTCTTTCGACGTCCCATACCATGTGATGAAGATGTTTATGAACTGTGTAATATTATTATGGCTGAAAGTAATTTTAATCTTCCAACAGACCCTTATCAAGCTGTAAACCTTTATCTTCTGCTTAGAGAGAAGATCACTGCATCCTTGTAGACTCCCATATGAAAAGAAGCCACAATGACATACCATAATCAGAGTTTAAGCCAATGCAAATTGAACACCTTTAATTAACAATGTCAGTGAAAGAAATCAAGTTTTGGTTAATATAATTTCGGTATTTTCCTAATAGAGACCTGCAAAATTTGATGGGTGAATGCGGGTGCGGGCGGGAAGGTCCTCATGTACGTGCGGGATGCGGGAGAATAAATTAATCGCGGGACTCCCCCAAAATGGAATTATCTTAAAATTGATCTATTTTTAAACAAATTCTGTATTATTTATCTACTCAGTAGCGGCTCTATACTCAATTGCTCCCGCGCAGGTCCCGCGCAGGTCTCTACTTCCTAACCAATTTTAACCAGACCAAAATTCCTAGGTGATTAGCTAAAATGTTCTGAATTTCACACAGTCCAGTTGTCATGACCCAACCTCCTGACACAGGTATATAGTGTATTTTATGCTAATAGACAAAACTAAATTACATATTTAAAATATTAATAATTAAATGTTTTCACAGGATGAGCTGGACGATACTGTCAGGGTATGGGAGGCGCACACCATCAGGCACTCGCGCAACCCGAATGTCCCCAGTGGTCAGCCAAATGTCATGTACTCACTGCCTGAACTCTATGGAACAAGAGACTTCCTTGAACCAGCAGACAATGACCAGTTTGAGCTGTGCAAGAATGAGTACGTCTTTCGACGTCCCATACCATGTGATGAAGATGTTTATGAACTGTGTAATATTATTATGGCTGAAAGTAATTTTAATCTTCCAACAGACCCTTATCAAGCTGTAAACCTTTATCTTCTGCTTAGAGAGAAGATCACTGCATCCTTGTAGACTCCCATATGAAAAGAAGCCACAATGACATACCATAATCAGAGTTTAAGCCAATGCAAATTGAACACCTTTAATTAACAATGTCAGTGAAAGAAATCAAGTTTTGGTTAATATAATTTCGGTATTTTCCTAATAGAGACCTGCAAAATTTGATGGGTGAATGCGGGTGCGGGCGGGAAGGTCCTCATGTACGTGCGGGATGCGGGAGAATAAATTAATCGCGGGACTCCCCCAAAATGGAATTATCTTAAAATTGATCTATTTTTAAACAAATTCTGTATTATTTATCTACTCAGTAGCGGCTCTATACTCAATTGCTCCCGCGCAGGTCCCGCGCAGGTCTCTACTTCCTAACCAATTTTAACCAGACCAAAATTCCTAGGTGATTAGCTAAAATGTTCTGAATTTCACACAGTCCAGTTGTCATGACCCAACCTCCTGACACAGGTATATAGTGTATTTTATGCTAATAGACAAAACTAAATTACATATTTAAAATATTAATAATTAAATGTTTTCACAGGATGAGCTGGACGATACTGTCAGGGTATGGGAGGCGCACACCATCAGGCACTCGCGCAACCCGAATGTCCCCAGTGGTCAGCCAAATGTCATGTACTCACTGCCTGAACTCTATGGAACAAGAGACTTCCTTGAACCAGCAGACAATGACCAGTTTGAGCTGTGCAAGAATGAGTACGTCTTTCGACGTCCCATACCATGTGATGAAGATGTTTATGAACTGTGTAATATTATTATGGCTGAAAGTAATTTTAATCTTCCAACAGACCCTTATCAAGCTGTAAACCTTTATCTTCTGCTTAGAGAGAAGATCACTGCATCCTTGTAGACTCCCATATGAAAAGAAGCCACAATGACATACCATAATCAGAGTTTAAGCCAATGCAAATTGAACACCTTTAATTAACAATGTCAGTGAAAGAAATCAAGTTTTGGTTAATATAATTTCGGTATTTTCTAAAGCAGGATGTGCGTGTGTGTGTTTTATTTTGTGTATGAACAGGCAAAGGGCAGCGTTGTCTTTATTCAGTTAAAATACTAAAACATAAACCTAACCTGCTTACTGTCATGTGTCAGTCAGCTTTCATAAAAAATGGTGTAATGGAAAAGTGGATAATAATTGCTTCTCTGTTTCTTTTAACCTGTTAAAGCTGAAAACTGCTTTAAGTACAAATAAATGTTTAAACAGCTTTTCACAAACAAAGAACGACAATGAACAGACAGAACGTGTCTTTTTACAAAAATTAACTTAAAGTATGTCAGCAGTAGTGAAAGAACAGATACTTTATAAGTAAACGTCACCTATCAAGTTTAAATGATGTCCATTGTAACATACAGTAGTTACTAGACAGAATGTTATCAAACTCTGTACGAAACTCTGGGTAAGAGCTATAAGTGTAAGACACTTCAAGGGTAACTCCACAGGTGTGAGCAACAAGCCGTCGGCTGAGGCCAAACTCTGCATTGAAACATACATCAATTTTGTCAACGCACATGACCAAAGACCCTGTGCAGAAACGCAGGTTTGCGTTCCGAACATAACGCTGAAGATGGTTGAAGGTTGCCTGCTCTTGCTGAGTAAGCATTTCCTTGGTAGTTTGAAGCAGCTGTGACACTTTTTTTGCCAGTAGCCTTTTTAATTTCAAAGACAGCACACTTTTTTTTGTCGGACAAGTTTAGCTGTACACATGACATGGCCTTGGAGAAGCAATCTACTATATATTTAGGTTCTTGCAGTATGGCTTTATGAGCCATTGTTTGGATGGCAGATTCCATGTTATCTTTTGGAGGGAGGCATTGGGAACCCATCCTTGTAAAAAGGTCAAGTAATTTTTTTTCAATTCAATTCAGTTTTATTTGTATAGCACTTTTAACAATTGACATTGTCTCAAAACAGCTTTACACAATCAAAAGAACTATTTAAGTTTGTGTGGAATGTGAATGTGTATGAATCAAAATGTTAAGATAGTCCCTGGTGAGCAAGCCCGAGGGCGACAGTGGCAAGGAAAAACTCCCTGAGATGGTAATAGGAAGAAACCTTGAGAGGAACCAGACTCAACAGGGAACCCATCCTCATCTGGGTGAAACAGATAGCAGGAAATGATCTGCATTAATACAATGTTAAGTGTTAGGTTCAGCTATAATAGTTGATGTTAATTGATGTTATAATAGTTTATGTAAAATGGAGTCCAGTAGTTATTGGAGACTCAGATAGACTTGTAGAAAGTTCCAGTCCTGAACTATCGAATTGTCAAGTCCTCAGAGAAACAGCTGACAACACCAGTCGAGGCCAGAACCATCTTCTAAGTAGATAGAATCATCCCCAGACACCAGACGCATCCTAAAGAGACACACGGGGCATCCATGCGACGAGACCTCCAACCAGAAACGGGGCACCAGGATGGATCAGACAGGTCCGGAGGGCAGAGGGAGTCTGGATCACTGGCAGCTCAGGAACGACATGAAGTAAGTCCTCCTCATCGCTTTCCTCCAGTGTGCCCTGTAAAGCCCCTTCAATAATGACTTGCTCATTGGAAGAGAGGTAGTTGAGGAAAGAGGACAACAGGACATGTACATCAACTGCATCAATTCCATGAATAGATGCCAATATCAAAGACTTTGAAAGCCTTATTGGTAGGACACCATGGTCTAGAAAACCTTTGGCCCAAATCCTTCCCACTGCCTGCCATTCATCCTCAGAGAAATCTGGCCTCAATCTTGGAACACGTTCTTCTTCACCTTTACACTGTTCAAGGAACTGCTCCCAGAATGCAGTGTAAATATCTCTCGAAACTCCAGAATCATCAATGGCCTTTTCGTTAACAAATTCCATTTTTAAAGTACACTGCAATATGTTTGGGTCCAAGTAAGCAACTATAAGATCTTTTAAAACAGTAATCCTATGAACGGACACATAATGCACAGCTCTTGAATTTGCCAAGTCACCACTGGTAGTTAAAGAGTTGCTATAGTTTTCTGATTCTGAAGCAAAGTCTCCAGGAAGTATTTCACTGTTGGACTGAAATGGAAAGGAAAAAAAAATGTGAGAGTTTGGCATATCAGTTAAAACTAAAAAGACAATGTGTACAGTGATAGTCATCAGCTAACAAATATTTATATAACCATTAAAGGATAACTTGAGTTATTAGCAGGCTGTGAATGTAATTCTTATGTTGATTAAGATTGTAAGAATTTCTTGTTTTGCAGAACCCCGCCTAGTCAGTGCTCAGCTGGTATTTTGCTTTCCCGCCTGGATCCAGGGAACCCCTCAACAGAGGTGGAAAGAGTAATAAAATTTTGTACTCAAGTACAAGTACTGTTACTTCAGTGAAATTTTACTTAAGTACAAGTAAAGTTACCATTATAAAAATCTACTCAAGTAAAAGTAAAAAGTAGCTCATTAAAAAATGTACTCAGAGTAAAAGTTACCGAGTTACTTTTTTATTTTTATTTTTTTAACAGCGGGGTGGGATGAGGCATTCTAGCGTAGTTCAAAAAAGATGAGCAGATATAAAATCTCAAACTAGTTGTTTTTTAACTGAAGGAACACCTTTGCATAATAAAGCTGTTGTCTTTCTTGTGCTTGAAAATCAAAGTGGTCACTTACAGTAAATATGGTGTTACGTCCCAGTCTAGGGTCATACAGCAAAGGGATGGTTCAGGGTTCTATTTTAAACTGTATGGAAATGGTGGTATATGGCAGAAAGAACTAAATCCAATCATTAACTGATGAAATAATGAGGTTTTTATACATATACACACACACACACACACACAGACACAAACACACACACACAACAGGAGGAGGATCAGATTCAGGATGGACCCAGGCCAAAATAATAAACAAAATGGTATTTATATTTAGTACCTAGATTACCTGCAAAAAAAAAAAACACACAAACAAAAATACAGGTACCTTCCCGGACTCCCTAAACCTATATAAACTATATAAAATATAAACCTAAGCTAAACTATATAAAATACCTGGCTCAAAAAAGTCTCACAGTCTAATATTTCACTGGATAGTTTTAGCTATGATTAAGCTGTGGGACTGCTTTGATAAGCTTATATATATTATGTATATATAATTTTATCAACCCCCCCCCCCCCCCCCCCCCCATCATTCCGTACAATAAGGTAGTCAGCTATCTTCATTTTATTGCCACATAACATCCTGAGCAAATAAATTCCCAAATAAACTCCCTCTTCCAAAAATAAATGGCAGCCACGCCCCTGCTACTAGTGAGTGCACAGACATACAGTGAAATTATCTACAAATATATGCAAAGACCAACCAAACCATAGGGACAAAGCAATAATCAAAGTCAATTGGAGGCAAAAAGTCAAACCAGAATACACAACCAAATGTCAAAACGCCAAAATCACAACCTCTTTCATCTTTCGCGCGTCTCTCTCCAGTCGCGTTAGTCGATGACGTCACTCAGGGCGGAAGCGACCGTGTGGAAAGTCAGGGAGATGCCGATGTCAGAAAACCTGGAGTGGAGTCTGGAGCGGCGCGCGACCAGGACATGATACACGCGCGAGCACAACGGAGCATTTATACAAAGCATAATATTTTTATTATTTTATCATTTTTATTCATTTATTTTTTACTCAGTAGCGAATATGATTTAAAATGTAGCGAATTACAATACTTCAAACAAAACGTACTTAAGTAAAAGTAAAATTACAGATTTTTAAAACTACTTTAAAAAGTAGAAATACACAAAAAAGCTACTCAATTACAGTAACGCGAGTAAATGTAATTCGTTACTTTCCACCTCTGCCCCTCAATAATACACAAGTCCGTGCTTCGTGAGACGTTCCAAGTTTATTGTGAAAGACAGGAGTATATATACGCACACACACAAAGAACCAAAGAAAAGGTGGATGCAGGAGTGTTTGCATCTGGTCAGGAATGTTTATAAAAGATAAGGTAAAGAAGAACATAAAATTGGGAGTAGCTCTGCATTTACGAGCGTTCAACAGTTTTACGACCTTTAACATAAACTACTATAGGATGTGTTTATTGAAAGTGCAGCTTGTGTCGAGGTAAGAGAAAGAAGTAACATTCTGTTCTCACGCACACAGAATATCATAAAAGATACTAAAAATCAAATATTCCCTACAGTTCCCCCCTTTTATTCATAAGAAACATCGTTGAATAAAACTCAGAGCTTTCAAGAAGTCGCCGGCGGATAATAGGTCATCGGACGCGGCGCAGGAACATAACCTGAAACATACTTATACAAAAGATTTGGCACACAGCGAAGAATGCATGGACCTAAAAGACACAACAGGTCTGAATCATTGGTATATCGCTTAGCGGTCCAATTAGCGAATCGCCAAAAAACATTATCATGTGGATGAGGTTGCACTATGTACAACAATCTCTCATTCAAGATTAAGAGGACAAGAAACTTCATTCTAAGGCAGGAGAGGTTACCACCATACTCCAAGTGCTGTTCTATAAACTCTACAGAATGAAGTGTGACCAAAAGAATACACAGAGATATAACAGGTATAACCAGTCTTCTGATACGCTACAATCCACCACGCGCCTTAAGATCACAAAACTCCGGACTTCTGGTAGTTCCCAGAATTTCAAAATCTACAAAAGGGGGTAGGGCTTTTTCATATTTAGCTCCAAAGCTTTGGAATAGCCTTCCAGACAGTATTCGGGGAGCAGACACGGTTTCTCAGTTCAAAAGTAGACTCAAGACGCATCTTTTTAATCTGGCATACACATAACTCATCCCAGTACTCATACTCCAGTACACCTATACCGAATGGCAACTACGCTAATTCTCCCCATCTGTTCTGTATTTCTCTACCCATCCCGAGGCATCGGGAGATTTTGCCAGCTTCAGTAGACAAAGGCCGACCCTGCGAGGTTCCTGAGGCATCCAGAGAAGGACCAGCTCCAGCTGGATTCAGCTTTATGATGGTTGGAGCTACACATGCTGCTCCTGTGCTTCCAGTGATCCAGACCTCATCTGCCCTCTGCACCTACTGACTCGTCCCTATGCTGAACTGGTCTTCATGACAAATTTAAATAATTTCTGTCATATTGAATTTTTCACCTGCACAACACACAAGATGTTATATCATTTCTATCTGTTATCACCCAAATGAGGATGGGTTCCCTGTTGAGTCTGGTTCCTCTCAAGGTTTCTTCCTAATGCCATCTCAGGGAGTTTTTCCTTGCCACCGTCGCCGTCACCCTTGGCTTGCTCATCAGAGAAATTTCATTCATTCGTCTCATTATTATCTGCACATTTTTCTCACACATCCACACTTCCAATGATTTTCTTTTCTATAATTATTATTATTATTTGTTTTTATTTATTTATTTTCTATTATAATTTTATTTATTTATTTATTATTTTATATATAATTATTCTATATATATAATTATTTATTTTTTTGTTAAATTTCTTTAATTTTTGTGAAGCTGCTTTGAGACAATGACCATTGTTGAAAGCGCTATATAAATAAAATTGAATTGAATTGAACAGGTTGAGTGTAAACTCGTGTGTGTGAAAAATCTTGTTCACAATGTCAAACATATAAATAACTACTAGTGGTGAACTATTGCCTTTCTTGACGCTACAGTGCTCAGAGTGCGGGCACGCCCAATCTGCACTCGTCCCACCTTACGAGGCGCTAAGACACCACCAGGAATGGTAAACTAATAGCAAAAGTGAAGTCGTCCCGTGGCAACCCAAGACAATCCCTCTGTGTCACGTCACGGGTTGGTCATCACTGCAGCACGTCTTCAGTCTAGGAAACAAAAAAAATCACAGAGAAAGAAAGATAATAATACACAAACATTTATTCATCCTTTGATCTCACGCCGACAGGACATCTCTTCAACCTAGTAGCATGGATCCACGGTGGAAAAAGATCAGTTAGGACAGCAGTACGAGTAATTGCAATTATTTCTGCTGGTCCGTCATATTTACAATCTCCCAGTTTTCTGGTGGTCAAAGATTTTACCAGAACAGTATCTCCCACATTAAAAGGATGTGTGGGTTTTGTTGAGGGTACTGGAGTCACATTAGCAATTTGTTCATAATATTTGTTCAGAGTATCTATTAGAGCAGCAGAATATTCAGCAATATGTACATCAAGATCAGTTGTTCCTATCGCGGGTTTGCCTTTCCTCCATGGCACGGGAAAAGGTCTGCCAAATATAATTTCATGTGGTGACACGTGCACATCTTTTCTTGGTGTCATTCTCATTTCAGCTAGAACAGCAGGTAACAGATCAACCCAGTTTTTACTCCCCATAGTTTGCATTGCTTTAGTCAGTTTTTCTTTCAGTGTCCTATTTGTTCTTTCTACTATACCTGATGACTGTGGGTGATAAGGAATGTGAAAATGCCAGGACAGTGAAAGATATTTACACAAATTCTGTGTTACCTGTGATGTAAAAGGTGTTCCTTTATCCGAGTCAATAGCATGAGGAACGCCATAACGAGGTATTATTTATTTCTCTAAGACTCGGGTCACCACCTTTGCATTCTCTCGAGCACACGGGAAAGCTTCCACCCACCTTGAAAACTTGTCTACCAAAACCAGAAGATATTTGAATGGGCCACATGCAGGCATATGTGTAAAATCAATTTGCCACTCTGCAAACGGAGCAGTAGGTAACAGAAGGCTTTCGTGTTTACCTAAACCCTTTGTCACATTATTCTGAGCACACACCAAACATCTAGATATTAATAAATCGATTGTTCCAAGCATGTTAGCTATGCAAAAGAGTTTTTCATATCTTCCTTAACCCCCCTTCGTGCACGATGTGTAACACCGTGGAACTCGCGCACGAGGAACGGAAGACAATGAGACGGCAGGCACAAACGGCCATCAGAACAATACCATAAACCATCAGAAGCAACGTAGGCACCCTGAGCTTGCCAAAAAGAGGAATCATTCAGCGTGGCTGAAGCTTGCAAAGACAATAAATCTACATCGGGAATCAAAGAGCTACTGTAGCAAGAAAAGATGTATTGATCAAATCAGAACCAGAATCAGGAAAGAAAATCTGTTTTTGAGCTGCTTTTTTAGCAATACGATCAGCTAGCTAATTACTTCGCACTTCCATAGAGTCACCAGAAGAATGAGCCTTAGTTTTTACAATAGCGAGAGTACTAGGTAGATGGCATGCATCTATTAAATCCTGAACAAGAGAAGAATGAGAAATTAGCTTACCCTCAGCAGAACGAAAACCCCTGGATTGCCAGATGTGGACAAAGTCGTGAGCGATACCAAAAGCGTAACGAGAATCAGTGTATATAGTGACATCTTTTCCTTCAGAAAGAACACACGCACGAGTTAGAGCAAAAAGTTCAGCTGCCTGAGCAGATGAGAAAGGGAGAGAGTAAGCTTCAATGGTTATATCTGGCAGTGTACACACAGAATAACCACAGAGAAATTTCCCATCATATGGTTTTGAACAGGAACCATCTACAAACAGAGTGTCACCAGTTGTTAATGGAGTAGAAGATAGATCAGGACGTATACTAGTGGAGTGAATAATCTCTGAACAACAGTCATGATCTATATCTACTAGCGTGTCATCCTGTGCATTGATCAAGCGTGCCAGAGCATATCCGAGGGTGTCAAAAGAAGAGGTGGTTTTTATCTCTAAGTTACTTGTAGAACACAGGATAATCTCATACCCAGACCGTCTCTGAGCCGTCATGTGTTGTGTTTGAATGTTCTGCAGCACTTGTTTAACCTGATGTGGAGAATACAAAATTAAAGGATTAGAGAGAACAATCTTTTCAGCATCTTGTACCATCACTGCACAGGCGGCCACAGCCCTGAGACAGGCAGGCAAACCTTGTGCCACAGCATCTAAAGTTTTAGATAAGAAAGCACATCAGGCACAACAGGTGCTACAGGGATAATCATGTCATTTATTTTTCTCAAATCTTGTGTAAATCTCCACGTACCATCAGGTTTCAGTACTGGATTAACAGGTGTGTTATAAGAACTTACACATGGTTTAACAACACCCTGCTTGAGCAATGAGCATAAAGTTTCATCTATTCCTGAGGCCTTGGCCTCGGAGAGTGGATATTGTTTGATGTACACAAGTTGCAAATGTTTTAATTTAGCTTCATAAGGAACACAGTGTACTAACCCCACCTCATCCTTATGTTCAGCCCACAGACTGCTCGGCACACATTGAAGGGCAGCAGGAATAGAGCTGTTCTGTGAAGAAAGGAAACAATTATTTACACGCATATTTGTGAGGTGGGAAAAAGGAACTGAATCAGGCACTTCAACAGTGAGTTTTGCGCCAGAAAAAGTCAAGGACATGTGTGATCTGCTCAGTAAATCGCATCCTAGCAGATTAAAAGGACAATCAGGCATACAGACAAAACGATGAGAGAGATGAATTCCCTTATCTAAAGGACATGTTACAGTTATCTGAGGAGTGAAATAATTTCGTTGAGCAACCCCTTCAATTCCCACAGAGCTAATACTTTTATTCGAGAGCGGTCCCTCATAATCACGACCTAAAGACGACATTGTAGCTCCCGTATCCACCAAAAAAGAGAATACAGAACCATCTATATACAATTCTAGAAAGGGCAACTCATTAACTTGAGGTGACTCGAAAGTACAAAGTAACATCGCGGGGCTGGAACTCTGCGGGCATCCCTATGCATCATATGCTCCTACCTGCATCCCTGAGAAGGGATTGGGTCTATATTGCTGCTGCTGTTGTTGTGGTTGTACTCGCTGTGGTGGCTGCTGTGAAGGATTAGGAGAAAACACCTCATTAGCATTATGCCACTGGTCATCATTCAATCGATTGTACACATTTTGTCCACTACGTCCCTCATCAAGGGCCTTCATGCGACATTCATGAGCCCAATGACCTTCTTTATAACAATAATAACAATAGCCAGATCTACGGGGTGCACTCTGACCCTGCAGACCTCCTCTACCTCTTCCACGGCCTCCTCGGCCTCCTCTACCCCCCTTTTTTCCACCTCTGTATCCTTCACTCTCCACAAACAAACATGCCACTTGTCTGTTTTCTAAAATTGTCACGAGTCACGGTCTGTCGGCCATCTTTTTCCCACGCTGTCACTCCCCCACGCGCTCATGTTTTTGTCTAGCCGTCACGTGCGCTCTCACGCCCCCGTTTCCGCCCCGTCTGCTCAGCTGTTTCTCATTCCCTGACTGATTACTCCAGCGATTTAAGCATGCGCGGCGCGCTGCACAGATCGCTGGATTATTGTGTGTGTTATACCTCGATTCTCTCGTGTTTTCTTTTCTCTGCTTTCATGTTACGACCTCGCTTTGTTTTTTCTCGTTTTTGATTTTCTGCTTGCCGATTTGGATTGTTCGCCTGCCCTTTTGATTTCCCGGTTTTTGACCTTACGCTTCCCCTTTTGACTACGGCTCTCGTCTCGTGTTTTTGCTTAGGACGCTTCGCTGACGGACTCACGGCATTCGACCCTTGCTCACGCCCCCGACCACGCCCCCCACATCTCTATATAGTCAGTATCCGCACTTCGATTCATATCGTTCTGCCTGCGTTCGTGACAGAATAATCCAGCCACTTATGGATCCAGCGGCTTCTGACCATATGAGAGCGGCATTGGAAAGTCAAGGTGCCCTACTCGGGACTCACCAACAGGAACTGCTCAGCACCAAGCAGTCTCTCGCCGACGTCATGTCTCAGCTTCAGAGACTCCAACTCTCCCTACCGCAAGGAGCAAGCTCACATGCGCCACAGGAACCATGCCTCCCCGCTCCTCCCACCTACGAGGGAGATCCAGGCACCTGTCGCTCCTTCTTATCTCAGTGTTCCCTGATCTTCGAGCTCCAAGCCTCCGCCTTTTCCACCGAACGATCTAAGGTGGCTTACGTCATCACACTCATGTCAGGACGCGCCCGTGAATGGAGCACCGCGCTTTGGGATGCACACGACCCCTGCTGTTCCAATTACGGAGACTTCGCCAGAGAGATGAAGAGGGTGTTTGACCGCTCATGCCATGGCAGGGAGGCGGGCCGAAAACTGCTGAATCTTCGCCAGGGCTCGCGCTCGGCCTATGAATATGCCATTGAGTTCCAGACCCTGACCCTCCCCAGTGGTTGGAATAACTTTTTGGAGGGTCTGACAGAGAAGCTCCAAGATGAGCTAATCTCGCGAGAGCTTCCCTCGTCGCTCCAAGAGCTTGTGGACCTGGCTGGTCGAGTAGATGCCCGTCTCCGTCTTCGTAGGTCAGCCCGATTTTCTCCTCCCAGGGCACTACCGCGATCCCCACCTCCACGAGTTGAACCCCAGGAGGAACCCATGCAACTGGGCAGAACCCGCATCACCCCAGAGGAGCCTCACCGCCGGCGGGTGGAGGGGGCCTGCTTCTACTGTGGGAAATCAGGACACCTGCTGAAGAACTGTCCAGTAAAAGGGGGGCACCCTCTAGTTCAGCTGGGAGCACTAGAGGGCGAGACTCCAAGAAGGCTCCCAGACCAACGTCATCTGCTTCCCATCTTCCTCATCCATGAGCGACAGACCCACCTAGTGCAGGCACTGGTCGACTCGGGTTCGGATCGTAACCTGCTGAATGCGGCTTCAGCCGAGACCCTGGGTATTCCTGCGCTGCCCTTGGAGAACCACCTCAAAGTCCAGTCCTCGACGGGAGTCCACTCCCATCCATCACCCACAGAACCCCTCTCATTGGCCTAAAGGTGTCCGGCAATCACTCAGAACAAACGTCGCTGTTCATCATGGAGGGGTCACATGCCACGGTCGTCCTACGCCTCCCCTGGTTAACCCAACACAATCCGCACATTGATTGGGTCAGGAACTCGATCGTAGCTTGGAGTCCATCATGCTCCACATCATGTTTACGCGCCGCCACTACGCCCTGCCTCGACCCAGTCCCCACAAAGGAGCCATCGGACCTCACCCGTGTTCCCCCAGAATACCATGACCTCAGGACTGTGTTCAGTAAATCACGTGCAGTCTCTCTTCCCCCCCCACCGACCATACGACTGCGCCATTGACCTCCTCCCAGGCACCTCCCCCCCTAAGGGCCGTCTTTACTCACTGTCGCCCAAAGAACGTCAAGCCATGGACCAGTACATCACGGAATCGCTGGCCGCAGGAATCATCCGCCCCTCTTCCTCTCCGGCAGGGGCGGGATTCTTCTTCGTAGGCAAGAAAGATGGTTCCCTTCGTCCGTGCATTGATTATAGGGGCCTTAACAACATCACCATTAAGAACCGATACCCCCTTCCTCTAATGTCTACTGCCTTCGAACTCCTTCAGGGGGCCAGCACCTTCACTAAGCTAGGTCTGCGCAACGCTTATCACCTTGTTCGCATTCGGGAAGGGGATGAGTGGAAAACAGCTTTTAATACGCCAACTGGACATTATGAGTATCTGGTGGTTCCCTTTGGACTTACTAATGCCCCCGGAGTGTTTCAAGCCTTAATCAATGACGTCCTCAGGGATTTCCTTAACTCATTCGTATTTGTCTATCTCGACGACATCCTGATCTTTTCTCACAACCCAGAAGAACACCAACATCATGTCAGGCAGGTACTACAGAGACTCCTGGAGAACAACTTGTTCATCAAGGCTGAGAAGTGCGAGTTCCACACCACAGCTACCACGTTCCTCGGATTCACCATCAGCCCCAAGGGCATCGAGATGGAACCTGCTAAACTCGAAGCGGTCACTAGGTGGCCCACTCCTACTTCTCGACATGAACTCCAGAGGTTCTTAGGCTTTGCTAACTTTTATCGTCGGTTTATCCGAGGCTACAGCTCCATCGCCGCCCCTCTAACAGCTCTAACCTCTACCAAAACCCAATTCTGCTGGAACTTGGAATCCGAAAAAGCCTTCAGCGAGCTGAAGAAACGGTTCACCTCCGCCCCTATCCTCACCATCCCAGATCCGTCACGGCAGTTCATCGTAGAAGTCGACGCCTCCAGCACCGGAGTAGGAGGCATCCTCTCACAAAGATCCAACAGAGATAATAAGCTGCACCCCTGCTCCTTCTTCTCCCACCACCTAACCCCTGCTGAGAGCAATTACGGCATCGGAGATCGTGAACTCTTAGTCATCAAGTTAGCACTGGAGGAATGGAGACACTGGCTGGAGGGAACGGAGGTCCCATTCCTGGTATGGACCGATCACAAGAACCTCGAGTATCTACGGAGCGCCAAGAGGCTCAACTCTCGTCAGGCCCGGTGGTCCCTGTTCTTTGCCAGGTTCAACTTTACCCTCTCCTACCGACCAGGGTCTAAGAACACCAAGCCGGATGCGCTTTCAAGAATATTTTCGACCACCCAAGACCCTGCCCCATGTGAGACTATTTTGCCACCCCCCTGCCTCCTCGCCGTGCCCGAGCTCGATATCGAAACCAGCGTCAAGGAAGCCCTATCCCATGGACCAAGCCCAAGCAATGTGCCTCCTAACCTTCTCTTCGTTCCCCTCGCTCTGCGCTCTCAGGTCCTGGAGTGGGCCCACAGTTCCAAGCTCGCTTGCCACCCAGGCACCGCCAGAACTCTGGCACTAGCCCAGCAGCGGTTTTGGTGGTCCACCCTCAAGGAGGACGTCTCCCGCTTTGTTGCAGCATGCAATGTCTGCATAAGGTCCAAACATGTCAACACGGCCCCAGCTGGCCTCCTCAGACCCCTGCCCATCCCTCATTGCCCCTGGTCCAACATCGCCCTGGACCTCGTCACCGGTCTACCCCCCTCCACCGGCCACACCTGCATCATGACCGTGGTTGATCGGTTCTCTAAGGCTGCTCACTTTATCCCCCTACCAAAACTTCCGTCCGCCAAGGAGACTGCAGAGCTCATGATCAATCACGTATTTAAGCTCCACGGCCTGCCCAAGGACATTGTGTCTGATCGGGGCCCACAGTTCACTTCTCAGTTCTGGAAGGCATTTTGTAAGCTCATTGGAGCCACCCCAAGCCTGTCATCAGGTTTCCACCCTCAATCCAATGGGCAGACGGAGAGGAAGAAGCAAGCCCTCGAGATCGCCCTGAGGTGCATGACCTACCGGGATGTCACCTCGTGGAGCAGATTCCTGCCCTGGGTCGAATACGCCCACAACTCCCTAGTCTCTTCGTCTACTGGGCTGTCCCCCTTCCAGTGCTGCCTGGGCTACCAACCACCCTTGTTCCCCTCTCAGGAAGAGGAGGTCAGCATCCCCTCTGCCCAAGCCTTCATTCGCCGCTGTAGGAGGACCTGGACCCAAGCCAGAAGGACGCTGGTACAAGTACAAGTACAGGATAGGGCAGAGAGTCATGCTCTCCACCAGAGACCTCCCTCTTAAGACCCTGTCCCGCAAACTCTCACCCCGTTACATCGGCCCCTTCACCATAACCAGGATTGTCAACCCCTGCGCGGTCAGACTTCTACTTCCCTCTACGATGCGACGAATAAATCCCACATTCCACGTGTCCCAGCTACGTCGTCTCATCTCATGCCCATCATATCTTTGGACTGTGGGAGGAAACCGGAGTACCCGGAGAATACCCACCAAGCACGGGGAGAACATGCAAACTCCATGCACACAGAGACGGGAATCGAGCCTGGCCGGGGATTCGAACCCAGACCCTGGAGGTGCAAGGCGACAGTGCTAACCACTACACCACCGCGCCGCCTAGTGGGATTCAAATTAGGATAAATTTTCTCAATTATTTGTTGGTTAGATGCTGATGTTACTATGTCAGCATGATATGGAGGAGGGATCGGAAAGGTTGTATGAACGGGCGGCTTGAATTTAGTTTCGGATGTGATCTTTTTCTTCTGTATTTTAGTTTCTTTTATGTCTAAGTATTTATCCCAAAGAGCTTTCATTTCTACCCATTTTTGATAACATGAACCCATGTAAGGATAATCCCATCCTGGGTCACCCATACCCTCATATATCTGTAAGCAGAGGCTAGATATTCAGGCTTAAAAGTACCTCCGCGTGGATAGGTTAAAAATTTAAATTGTGGTTCAGTCCACCCTGATAAATTATCAAGCCAAGGTGTGGTAAAGTAAGTGAGTCCACACCTATTCATCCAGTCGCGCGGAACCTCTTCTGGGTCCGGCTCTGGGTCCGGTGTTCTTATTACCCATTTTATAAATGTGAATTAACCCGCGACAGAAAGAACCAATATCTTCAACAAAAAACACACAATACAACAACAAAAGACAACAAAAAGAGCTCAACAAAGACAACAACAAAGAGCGGGCAACAGAATACAGCTTCCACACTATGCTTCAGTTCAAGGAACTTTTCAGAAGCGAGCGCGCACTATACTGGCGTAAAAGCCACAAGACAATCCTCCCCCGTACTATATATGGTCCAGATACCAAAAACCAGGGAGCATGCTTGCTCTAACCTTATAGAGAAAAATAAAAAAGCAGCACTCACCTGATTAGAGGTATCCCGGACAGAGCCCACAAATGGTAAGGATGTCTTGTTTTGCTAGACCCCGTCTAGTCAGTGCTCAGCTGGTATTTTGCTTTCCCGCCTTGATCCAGGGAACCCCTCAATAATACACAAGTCCGTGCTTAGTGAGACATTCCAAGTTTATTGTGAAAGACAGGAGTATATATACGCACACACACAAAGAACCAAAGAAAAGGTGGGTGCAGGAGTGTTTGCATCTGGTCAGGAATGTTTATAAAAGATAAGGTAAAGAAGAACATAAAATTGGGAGTAGCTCTGCATTTACGAGCGTTCAACAGTTTTACGACCTTTAACATAAGCTACTATAGGATGTGTTTATTGAAAGTGCAGCTTGTGTCGAGGTAAGAGAAAGAAGTAACATTCTGTTCTCACGCACACAGAATATCATAAAACATACTAAAAATCAAATATTCCCTTCAAAGATCATTCAAAACATATCACAGCACTGATGAACATACAATATATGATGTTAAAAACTACAACATAGTTAAGGAACGTGACTGTCTTATTGGCAAATGAGTTGTAATGTTGTGCTGTAGAAGTATGTTAATTTTATCAGTAAACAGGTTAATGACAAGTGATTGAAGCTATTGTTAAAGTTGTTTGTTTGCAACATGTTCATGTCCAAACAGCCTATGACTAGCAGAATTGACAGGAGACTCTGGCATAGTGCCTGAAAATATCTCTGGACCTTACACTGTAGGCTAATGAAATTAAAAACTCAAGCTTTCTCAGCATGTATGTTTCTTTACCTTCAAACTCGTTTCCACTCTCTCATGTGGTGATTTGGCAGACAGTAGCGGTTCTTCAGAAAATGAGGTTGTTGGAACAGGTTCTGAGAATATACAAAATATTGCTGAAATAAATTCCATAATGCAAAGCAGAGTCAACAATTACACATATACATGGAGTAAAAGCGAAATTACAGTACCATAGAGTGGGTCTTAAGCGTAGCTCTATGCAGTGTGTTTTAATATTTTTTTTTCCACTAATCCAATTTTTTTATTGATTCATGACATTTAAGTACAGTATCATCTTATTTAAATATTCTACATCTTAACTCTCAAAACACCTTTGATCACATTCATTCCTTTGGATTTATGCATTAATACAGCAATTCTCTTGTGTAAATACAATCAACTGTATTATATTGTTAACATTAAAGTTTTCCTTAGGATGAAAATGTGTAAGATAATACAGTATTTTTGCACACTTGATGTGACTTCATTACCTCAGTGACTAATGAAGCTATCATCACTATCATCAGCATTGTCTAAACACAGGTTTATCACAATAACATCTTCAACTTCTGTCCTTTCGTGTTCTTAAATCTTCCGAATCCCATAACAGTGCATCTCCTTCATCACCCATACAAGGTTTTGGATTTGATGTTGCATCATCTGTGTTAGTATTCTGCATTGCCAAAGCCCTCGTTTCATTGGGTGATTCAGGGCTCCATCGTTTAGATTTTTTTGATGTATGTTCTTAGAGTTCTAGATCCTGACAGAAAAAAAATTTATAAATAAACATACTGTACATATATACATTTTGTATATACACACACAGTGCAAAAGGCACCATATCTTTAGTAGAAGTTGTTGTTTATCGTGCCTGCATTAGTGCCGGCAATTTTAACAAAACCACTCAATATTTCCAAACATAACTTAAGAATGAACTAATAACATACAAATGACAATATTACAGAAGTATATTTGCATGACTGTAAAGAAAGCAACATATTACATAATAGAATGACAGAAAAAAACATATTGTAGGCTCCTGGGTTTTGCATTCAAATGCAAAGAGAAAGTTTTACAAAGTTAATAAAAACTCTGGCATATTCTCTGGCGTGCTCAGTAAAACATCCAGCTCTTTTACTTACAAACTGCACAAATCTACATCTAATGCTACAGATTATTTTCAAGCAAAGATTTTCACACCAAATATAATTTTTTTTTAGGACATTGTTTAATTTATTACTCTTCAGTGTTCGTAGTGGAAATGTTTTCAAAGGCATCTTTGTGTATGTAATTTTCTGTATGTATCCAAAATTTGCTCAGCACTGTAAGTAAAATGGCTGTAGGGTTTTACTCCACATGCTGGAGAATAAGAGTTCTGGTAAGTTTGTCACACTCACTCCTTTTTATTTATTTCCATGCAAAACCCAGGATAATATATTTATTTTCCATTTAAAAATCTGTCTGTCATGTAATATGTTGCTTTCATTAAAGGCATGTAAATATTCATCTGTAATGCTATTTATTAATTTTTAAATTATGTTTAGAAATATTTAAAGGTTTTGAACATAATGAAGACACAAACATACACTATATTGCCAAAAATATTCGCTTGCCTGCCTTCACATACATATGAACTTAAGTAACTTCCAATTCTTGATCTATAAGTTTTAATATGTTTATTGTTATAGTGTATATAACATTTGTACTGTAGTTAATATGATGACTAAGACTTTTCACAGTTTTATATATTTGTGTGTGTGTGTGCCACACACACCTCTCCATTGGTGGCATTTTTTGTTAAAGCATCCTTTTCCAGTACATCCCTGGAATCACTGTCAGAGCTGTATTCTTCAATATCACCTCCAGATCCAGTTTGATTAGATGAGTCTGTATCTCTGATGCAGATGTAAAATCTCAGAATTTTTTATTTTGTTTGTTCATAAAGATGGTCAACAGTGTCACCCAAAGACATAGGGTTTCTTTTAAAGTCACAAACATGAAAATTAAAATCTTCTGCAGGTCCCTTTGTTGAGAGGCCATTTGGGGAAAAAAATAGGTCCTTTCCCATTGCCAGTATCTCTTGTACTGTTGAGCTTTTTTTCACAGTGACATGTCTTGTTCCGTGACAACAAACTCCTCTGCCCAGGATTTAAAGATGACTTTGAACGCAACATTCGAGGTGTTGATTATAGTTTTCTGGTTTCAATTTTATCCCTAACTCTCTGCAACACAGCCTCTTGGTTTGTGTTTGGTTGTGTTTGATGACAGAATGACACAACTGCCACTCGGTCACCATAACATTTGAGGTAGTTTGCCATTTGCTCATCTTTCATAACAGACAAAACAGACTTGTCAATCTGCAAAGATAAATTATAACACATAATCTCATAAACACATCTGATTATGTCTCACTAACATGATATGTAAAAGCGATGAAAAGAAAACAATGTACATATTATACAGTATATTACAATAGGTACAACCAAACAATGGGAAAAACACCCTTACAATAAATCATAATTTTGTAAAATATAAATACTTTGTGAAAAAGGTGTTCATTAAACTAGCTAATTTTAAGCCGGAAATAAGAGGATGTACTGTGCTGTATTGCACATTGTGAGCAGCTATCTTATGGCATTCTCTGAAAGGAAAATGGGACTATAGTACTGTAATCTAGGAATAATGTTGGAACACAAACAATATACATCACTGTAAGCAATGTCATCAGAAATTGTGATAAAAAAAAACTGTTGACTTTATTTCCAGTTTGCATCTTGTCATGATTTCTGATGGCATTGCTTACAGTTATGTATATTGTTTGGTCTCTAAATAATTTTTTACATTACAGTTTATCTGCTGTTTAGTTTGACAGCAGGTCTTCTATACAGCCGTATCAAAGCAGTAACCATAACTTTACTGTAATTATAAATAATAAATAGTATTAAACGTTTTCTTAAAAAGTGGATAACAGAAATCCTCTGTAAGTAACCAGTTGAGTGTAGAGTTTGTAGACAAACACTTGTGCTTATAACTTCTAATATATTTGACCGTACCTTGTCTTGTTTCATGAGCAGTATGGTTTCCTGGGGTATTCCTCTTGATCTCAGGAATATTTCTAGGTCCTCCTCCATTGCAGACAGTGAACAGCGCTAACGGTACTTCAACACAACTGTGGTCTAAATGCACGGATGTGTCACGATTTCCTCTGTGTCTGTGTCTGGTGTGTGTTCGCGGCATGAACGCAGAGGCGAGCTGACGGTTCATTGAAGTCTTTTATTTAAACTTAAACAAAAGTCAAACACCAAACACAAACGAATCATAAAGTAACTATTAATGCTAGACGCCTGACTGGAGTTCAGCCAGGCTATTTATAATAAACATAAACATCATTAACTCATTAACTTCCCTCGGTTCAGGTGAGATCCTACGTCACCTGACCGAGGGGCAAACTGGGAAATGAAGTCTTTAACTCAAACTCAAATAAACTACAACATAAACCAAAAACCAAAAACGGGCGTTAGACGCCCTCTAGGGGTTGACCGTCACAGTATCCCCCCTCAAAAAAATGCTCCTCCGGAGCATCACCGGAGGCCCCAGACACCCAACCCAATGTTCTACCTTTCGCCTCCTATCCAGGAGGCTGGGTGACGGGGCTGGAGGCATGCTCGGCGGCTGCAGGGCTGGAGGCGTGCTCGGCGAAGGCGTGGGAGCGGTCACTGCGCTCGTAGACGGCGTGGGAGCGGTCACTGCGCTCGTACACACGCTGGCTCGCTGTCCTCAAAGCCGAAAGGCGGCGTCAGAACAGGTGCGTCGGTCAGCGGCTGCTGACACGCTGGTTCGCTGTCCTCGAAACCGGGAGGCGGCGGCAGAACGGGAACGTCGGTCAGCTGCTGCTGACACGCTGGTTCGCTGTCCTCGAAGCCGGGAGGCGGCGGCAGAACGGGAACGTCGGTCAGCTGCTGCTGACACGCTGGTTCGCTGTCCTCGAAGCCGGGAGGCGACGGCAGCACGGGAGCGTCGGTCAGCTGCTGCTGACACGCTGGTTCGCTGTCCTCGAAACCGGGAGGCGGCGGCAGCACGGGAGCGTCGGTCAGCTGCTGCTGACACGCTGGTTCGCTGTCCTCGAAACCGGGAGGCGGCGGCAGAACGGGTGCGTCGGACAGCGGCTGCTGACACGCTAGCTCGCTGTCATCGATGCTGGAAGGCGGCGGCAGGATGAGTGCATCGCACAGCGGCTGCTGACATGCCTGCTCGCTGCTGAGCGTTGGCGAGGGAGGCGAAAGCTCCGAGACCGCTTCGCGGCCATCCCGGAAGTGGAGGATCAGCTGCTGGAGCTCTTTCACCTGCTCCTGCATTCCTCTCACCTGCCCCCGGAATCCACCACATGAGCTCCTTGTGCTGCTGCTCCGCCTGGGGTTCTCTTTCCCCCTCGTCACCGCCGTACTTGGGCTTCCTCGCCCTTCTCTTCCGGCCGGTGCGGGGAACCACGTGACCCCGTGCCGCATCGCCCCTGAATGGCGTCCGCCGAATGGCGAGCCTGCAGCCCTCCCAGCTCTGTGGTGTGTCTCTCTCTCTCTCCTCGCTGCTCTCCCGGCCGTGCTCCTGCTCCTGTTTTACCAGCTGGTTGTATTTCCAGCTCCTGAGCAGATCTACCTCGCCGTTCTCCAACCAGCAGTAATCCCACTCGCCGTACTCCTCTTCCTCGCTGGTCTCCTGCCAGTTCGCCAGCTCGGGCGAGATGGTCTTCGCGCCCCCCCAAAAAAACTCCAGGGGGAAATCCTCCGCCATGCCACTTGTTAGGTCTAGCATTCTGTCACGATTTCCTCTGTGTCTGCGTCTGGTGTGTGTTCGCGGCATGAACGCAGAGGCGAGCTGACGGTTCATTGAAGTCTTTTATTTAAACTTAAACAAAAGTCAAACACCAAACACAAACGAATCATAAAGTAACTATTAATGCTAGACGCCTGACTGGAGTTCAGCCAGGCTATTTATAATAAACATAAACATCATTAACTCATTAACTTCCCTCGGTTCAGGTGAGCTTCTACGTCACCTGACCGAGGGGCAAACTGGGAAATGAAGTCTTTAACTCAAACTCAAATAAACTACAACATAAACCAAAAACCAAAAACGGGCGTTAGGCGCCCTCTAGGGGTTGACCGTCACAGGATGTACTGTATGTGTCTTTTCTGTATTTTGGCGCTGGATGACTGACGCGGATATATGAGTTACGTGGTCCCGATTCCCTCCGCGTTTTTTTTTTTTTGTCTTTTTTTTTCCTCTCATGTCCCGTTTTTCCCCCATTTCTTATTTTTTTTTTTCCGCCCCCAAGGTGGAATTTTTTTTCCTCCAAAGTAAATTTTTTCCCCCCGTCCATGTCTACAGTATTGTACACAGTCCACATGTAAACAGTACATGGCTCCGTAGATTCCTATCGGGATAAGATTCTTTTAAGATTTCCTATCGGGATAAGATTTCTGGCCCACACTCCAGCACAGTAGGTGGCGGAAATGCATCTTAAATGCCGGTTGCCACTCGCCAAAAAAAAAAAAAAATGAAGATGACGAAGACGATTAAACAGGAAAAAAAGTTCATGCACACGGGAGAAATGCTTTGCCTTTCTGGAGCATGTCCCCCCCCTCCCCCCCTTGTGGTCTATTGTTTTTCCGTTGTGAGCAGTGTACTATTTTTCCCTTGTAAGTATATGATTTTTCCCTTGTAAATGTATCATTTCCCCCTCTTAAGTATATTATATTTCCCTTGTATGTGTGGGAGATAATTCTTCCACCTTGTTGAAGTTGCCTGAATTTAAAATATCAAACAGTTAACAAATTACTTACAAAGACAATTTAAAGTATAATCAAAGAAGATTTCAGAAACCACTCAGAGCTGGATGAAGTAAGTCAGGTTTATTATTGCAGCAATAAGAACCCAAGTGAGCCAGGCTTAGCAATGCTCTAGATCAAATCACAAGCAGTGCCAAAGTCAGACTGAATTCACAGTAAAAGACACACACCTTTTATACACTTCAATGAGGAGGAGGGGAGGGGAGGGGTCCCGGGGAATCTCCCGAGGAGGGGGGAGTCCCGGGGAATTTCCAGACCCCTCCTCTATACACTTTTTTTGCTGACCACATCAAATTTTTATTCCATTATAATCCAGTTCTATCAATGTTTTATTCCAGTTTCTATCAATAAATTTCTCCATTATAATTATATTTTGTCATTTAACCCTTTCCTGCGCGTATCTGACTCCTCCTTGCGCTCATCTGACTCCTCCTATGCTTATTAATCTTTCCCATTAAACTTAATTTTCATTAATAATTATTTTCCATTATCTTTATACTTTTCGTACCTTTTTTATAAAAAAAATATAGTTTTCAAGACTTTTCCTTGTTTGTTTTTGGTTTATTCCTCATTTCTCAAAAGACCAGCCATGGGTAAGCATCTCCCTTTAGTTATATTTATTTACATTAAATATTTTACCCATTTCAATGTTTTTAAACACTGTATTCTATTTTATAGCCAACTGCGACTTCTCCATTGAGGACTTCATCCCTTTGGATGATTCGGACAGCCAGGACAGTTCAGATCGTGTTCCTTCTGAGGACTACAACCCGACTGAGCCTGTGTTGGATCCGACCTCCGTGAGTCCTGTCCGATCTGATTCCGAGTTGTCGGGATCTTTGATGCAGTATCTACGAAATAAAGGGCTTACTTATTTCAGAAAGGATGAGTCTAAGCCTGCTCCTTCTAAGAGACGACGCTTGGATTTTGAGAGCCCTCACTGTTCTTTTCAGCCAGTGAGGGCCACATCCAACAGACGGCCTAGATTTAAAGTAAGTGTGAGTACTCAGACTGATTCAAACGTGTCTGTTGGTACACAGACCAATGGAACTAATTCCATTGGTGTTCAAACAGATTTTCCTCAGGCCTCTGTGTCTATGTTAAACCGTGGGGTCTCTGTGTTCATTCCCCTTACTGACCTTCCACTAGGAGTCGTCCTAGGCCAGAGAAGGCTTGATATGTAATTTACTTTCTCTAGATGCTTACCCATGGCCCCCTATCTTGTATGTTTTTTTTCCATTGGGCCTTTATACTGTTTGTAAGTATTTCATGTTATTACCATGTAGATACGTATTTTATTCTGTGTCTACTCTTATTAAAATACAGTGGTGTGAAAAACTATTTGCCCCCTTCCTGATTTCTTATTCTTTTGCATGTTTGTCACACTTAAATGTTTCTGCTCATCAAAAAACGTTAACTATTAGTCAAAGATAACATAATTGACAACAAAATGCAGTTTTTAAATGAAGGTTTACGTTATTAAGGGAGAAAAAAAACTCCAAATCTACATGTCCCTGTGTGAAAAAGTGATTGCCCCCCTTGTTAAAAAATAACTTAACTGTGGTTTATCACACCTGAGTTCAATTTCTGTAGTCACCCCCAGGCCTGATTACTGCCACACCTGTTTCAATCAAGAAATCACTTAAATAGGAGCTACCTGACACAGAGAAGTAGACCAAAAGCACCTCAAAAGCTAGACATCATGCCAAGATCCAAAGAAATTCAGGAACAAATGAGAACAAATGTAATTGAGATCTATCAGTCTGGTAAAGGTTATAAAGCCATTTCTAAAGCTTTGGGACTCCAGTGAACTACAGTGAGAGCCATTATCCACAAATGGCAAAAACATGGAACAGTGGTGAACCTTCCCAGGAGTGGCCGGCCGACCAAAATTACCCCAAGAGCGCAGAGACAACTCATCCGAGAGGCCACAAAAGACCCCAGGACAACATCTAAAGAACTGCAGGCCTCACTTGCCTCAATTAAGGTCAGTGTTCACGACTCCACCATAAGAAAGAGACTGGGCAAAAACGGCCTGCATGGCAGATTTCCAAGGCGCAAACCACTTTTAAGCAAAAAGAACATTAAGGCTCGTCTCAATTTTGCTAAAAAACATCTCAATGATTGCCAAGACTTTTGGGAAAATACCTTGTGGACCGACGAGACAAAAGTTGAACTTTTTGGAGGGTGCGTGTCCCATTACATCTGGCGTAAAAGTAACACAGCATTTCAGAAAAAGAACATCATACCAACAGTAAAATATGGTGGTGGTAGTGTGATGGTCTGGGGTTGTTTTGCTGCTTCAGGACCTGGAAGGCTTGCTGTGATAGATGGAACCATGAATTCTACTGTCTACCAAAAAATCATGAAGGAGAATGTCCGGCCATCTGTTCGTCAACTCAAGCTGAAGTGATCTTGGGTGCTGCAGCAGGACAATGACCCAAAACACACCAGCAAATCCACCTCTGAATGGCTGAAGAAAAACAAAAGGAAGACTTTGGAGTGGCCTAGTCAAAGTCCTGACCTGAATCCTATTGAGATGTTGTGGCATGACCTTAAAATGGCGGTTCATGCTAGAAAACCCTCAAATAAAGCTGAATTACAACAATTCTGCACAGATGAGTGGGCCAAAATTCCTCCAGAGTGCTGTAAAAGACTCGTTGCAAGTTATCGCAAACGCTTGATTGCAGTTATTGCTGCTAAGGGTGGCCCAACCAGTTATTAGGTTCAGGGGGCAATTACTTTTTCACACAGGGCCATGTAGGTTTGGATTTTTTTTTCTCCCTAAATAATAAAACCCCTCATTTAAAAACTGCATTTTGTGTTTACTTGTGTTATCTTTGACTAATAGTTAAATGTGTTTGATGATCAGAAACATTTTGTGTGACAAACATGCAAAAGAATAAGAAATCAGGAGGGGGGCAAATAGTTTTTCACACCACTGTATGTTATTCATAAGCCTGTTTCTGCGTCTTTTTTCTGTGTCTCTTGTTATCAGCTCGTACCAGTCTACGCTCACACATGTACACTGTCCTGCCTGGAAATTCCCCTTGTCATGTAGGTTTCGGTCAACTTAAATTATTACTTTGTTTTTCTCGCGATCCTGTCATGTACGGTTTCAATAGCTGATTTATTGCTTTGTTTTTCTCGTACCTCCTTGTCAGGTTTATCCAATTATTTTTGATTTCTGGTCTTATGTCTCCCTTATCTTATCTGGTCATCTGTTGGTTCCGGCTACGTCCGGTTCCTGGTCCTTCCATATTTTCATTACCTCATCTAGTTATCCTTTTATGTACTTCCGATCTTCCCCCCCACTCTTCACCAAGTGTGTGTGTGCTCAGTTTCTTCGCTACGTCCGGCACCTGGCGCCTTATCTGGTCTATGTTTTACGACCTGTCATGCTCCTTGGATTCTAGGGACTTTTCCAGTCCCCCCCCCCCAACTCTTGTCCTCTTTTTTATATACTATATTGGTACACTTATAGTTCTTTTTATATTTTTACTTGCATAAATATATGTTGATCAAAATTTGCTTACATATGTATATGATTTTTCCTTTGTTAGTATATGATTTTTCTCTTGTGAATGTATTATTTTCCCCTTGGGGTCTATGATTATTTTTATCTTTCTATGTGTATGACATTTCCCTTGTGAGTGTGTTTGTTTTTTCTGTGTAAGTGTTTTTTCCCCCATAATTTAAAATTTTAAACACTTTTGCATGATATTCTACTTTTTTTTTAGATAAACTGTATTTCAAATGTCACACTCATTGTTTACATGTGTATTTTATTTATTTGGCAATTTATGATACTCTTATTCTTGGACATTCCATTCACAGTACATAGATATAAGTTGCTACTATTCTTAAGCCTACATGTTTTTAACTAGTTGGTGTTTTTATGTAACCCATTGCATTAAGCTGTTACACCCTGGTTATGTTTGCAGATCACACTTGAAGCATTCAGCTTGTAAATTTATCCCAGATTTCATCTCATCTTTCCCATGAAACATCAAGCAACTAAATGATCAGCGAAATAGTTGGTGTTAAAAGTTTGACCTTATGGGGCTTACACTACTTCTGTAAGGTGTAGATGATCATCTTCTGGACAACTTGTTAGGTCAGCAGTCTTCCCCATGATCGCAGTGAAATATTCTAATACTTTGACATACTGGATTTTTTTATTTTCATGGAGGTATAAGCAGTAATCATTTGAATGAAAACAAAAAGTTTTCCTTTTTGAATAACAAAAATTAATTGTAGGAAATGCACTATAAGTAAATGTATGCAGAGGTGTTTGTTTTACAGTTGAAGGAGTCCTTTGGAACCTCTGTTCTAACTGCTGAACATATGGGATTAATGTACAGTATTCATAAATATTATGGAATACGTTGTTCGAACTGAAACAGAGATGTCACTAATATCATATCCAAGGTAGTGTGTGTCAGTTAGAAGAAAAACATTAATGATGCTAAAATCACATGCTGTATATAAGCCTTAACCCTCACAAAAGGTGCAGTAATGTATACTGTATATAAACCTGTAGCCTCACACAAGGTGCAGTAATGTATACTGTATATAAGCCTGTACCCTCACACAGAGTGGAGTAACATCTGATTCTATTCAGTGTCATTTGCAGCAATGCTTTACATGCACGTTAACTGTTTTGCTAAAGAATAAGCAAACTGGAAATAAATACTCAACTATAAATTACATTAAACACTTTATTTACAAATGAATAAAATACATGTATGTATTGGTGGTGCAAGAAGGCAGAGCATCAAGGGTCCGTCCTCTCCGTGATAATCTACGACAGGGGAGAAATAAAGACATGTTAAGTGTCTAGTAAAAAGACATCATGATGTTACCTAGCAGTTTGACACACACACATGCATGAACGCACACAAAATTTCATAGAATGCAAGCTTTTAGTAATGATGTGTACAATTATTTGGCTTTGCTATTAAGGATTGCTCCACAATTTGGGCCTATCTACACCATTCGTTAACACACATCATGTGCATGAAGAGAAATGTGCCACTGTTCCCTGATTAAGATGTGCTCAGTGGTGTTCTTGAAAAGAGGGGTAAATACTTCTGAGCACTCACCTTCTGGTCAGGATGTAAATCTGGTGTTTTAATCAGCTGATCCACAGGCAGTTGATGATTTACATATAAGTTCAAGGAGTATAAACATATGTAATGACTTTATAATAGAATAGATAGAACCTGAACAAAAGTCCCTTTTCTTGACTGTTACATACATTGTGTAAGCACATAGCTAACTACTCAGAAGATCTCTAGCTCTGATAAAACCACTACATTATATAGCAGTATACATTATATGGCACTCATGAGCTCCAATAAACTGCATACAATAATTCATTAACCATCTGTAACATTACCCATAACAGGAGCAGCTAAGAATTAGTTCAGGGATAATTAGCAATAGTTGATAGGCAACAGTTAATAGTCTGCTATGTTAGCTCGTTTAGCTAATTGTTTACATCACGTATATGTGTCCAAATACACTATTAAATTAATATATATTAATGAACAAGCTAAGTGCTAGCGGTTAGCATAGTGATATTAGCCGGCTTATAAATCCATATGTGGATGAATATTACAGAGATGTCATGGAGCTGATGGTTTACTTGAGTGTTTAATGGTCTAAATGAGATGTAATCACTGACATTTACACTCGGCTCGACATGTTAGCCATATACTCCAGTAGCATTATCACTGCTACAAAGTTTGAATTACTGCCCTAAACAGTCATTGGTCTTTCGGCTGTTCCCGGCAAGGGGTTGCCACAGCAGAATATCCAGTCCGCACAACAACTTGGCACAGGTTTTACGCCGGATGCCCTTCCTGACACAACCCTCCAATTTTATCCGGCACTGCATCCAGTGGCTGGGGGGTTCGGGCACTGGCTGGGAATCGAACCCGGGCCATCCGCATGGCAGGCGAAACACCTACCACTGAGCCACCAGTGCCCCTTGAATTACTGCCCTAAACAGTAACATCCCATAATGATTTTATATATTAAACATTACCTGGTAAGTATGTCCGGTTGAAATTTTTTTGAAAATTGTAACGTTATCACACTATAATTCACTGTACAGTATATTCCGTCGTGTTAAGTCCTGGAGCTGATATCCGGAAAGGTTCCGTGTTCAGTTGCGTTTTGACCTCACTCCCATAGTCCTTTGCGCTTTAGCTTTAGCTTTTAGCTTGCAAAATACGGGAGAAAGAGAGTTCTCACACGGGAAAAAGTAGTTGCGCACAACGGGAAAAATCATACACTTGCATGGGAAAAAGTACATACTTACAACGGAAAAGCATATATTTTCAAGGGAAAAAAACATATACGGGAAAGATAATTTGCCCTTCTGGGCCACTGTACAAAACGCTCGCAGACCAAGTTACTCACAATCAGTGTTGGGTGACGTTACTTTTTAAAGTAACTAATTACATTACAAAATTACTGTCTTTAAAAAGTAGTAAGTTACATTACAGCGTTACTTTATGATAAAAGTAACTAGTTAGAATACTTTTCCATTGCAGAAAATGAAAATTCCTTTGTGATTCCTCATGCATGTTGTTTGATTCAAGACCTTTATAATTATTCTACCATCATCACTCAACGAAGTTTGGCCCATAATCTGTTAACTACTAATACCCCTATCTCACCTACGCGGTTTTGCATGGTGGCCGTAAGTAAGGTTCATGATTCACCGCGAGTTTTGGGGCTGTGAGTAAGTTTCCTTCTTTACACGCATAGTCAAACTGCATAGGAGCTAGGAGTCTAACAGCAGGAATAACAGAGGGGGGCAGGTTATCAGGGACAGGGTTTGTAGGACAACTTTCACAGACACTAAAGGATTGGGAATGACTGGTGTCTGGCTCACGGATTACATAAATTGTCTGAATAACGGATTACATTTTTCAAAATATAACTAAATAACAGAGTACATAAATGGCGGACTTAACGCGTTAGATTACTCGTTACATCTAAAAAGTACTCTAACATGTTTTTCACAATCCAGGGTTCCACTGTAGTAGTGTGATAAAGCATTTCATTTCAGCAATCAGTAAACTATGTGTAAATTTTGGACCTTAGTAAAAAGGTCATCAATTACTTTGTACTATGCATTTTGTTGTTGTTATTGTTGTTGTTGTTTTTTACAATTAACATTCTTGTCCAATAATAAATTGCCAGAACCACCTGCACATTTGGGGAGAAATAAAGCAAGGGGAAAGATCCTGGTAAGTATGCAGACCTTTGTGATTTTCTTCCTTTTATTGTTAATTTTCTTCCTCTCTTTAGTGTGATATTATTTGTAGCCTAAAAGGGTTCAGCCCAGGAGCACATCAACTTTAATCAAAGCAGCTATACACTACTACTTCATGGAAATCTGTATGATAAATTGCTGAGCCCATTGATTATTGTTATTGTTTAACTACAGTTCTAGTACCCTTTAATATATCTAGGCACCCGCCTGGAGTGCAGCACATAGCAGACTGTGGGTGTGGTTCCTCTCAATATCTACGGTGAAATCTGTAGTGCGGTTCCATTACTTATACCAATTTCATGGTGTCCTGTTGTAGTGTGCTTTATTTTAAAGAGATGTACTCTTACTATCATTATTGGGGGCATAAACATGTATAAAGGTTAACCTTTACATCTGCTTGCACAATTAAAATCCTACCCCATTCTTGCTCTGCTACTTGTATGTTGATTTCCCCAGCATCCTGTTAAAATTATTTCCACTCTAGCACTAACATAGCTATGAAAACTTTCCCTACTAATGAAATTCAAATTCAAATTTTATTTGTCACATACACAGTCATACACAGTATAATATGCAGTGAAATGCTTACACGACCGCCAGTGACCTTAAAAAGAAAATAAAAGCTTGTACGTAAAATAAATAATCAATAAAAAAGAAATACTAAAGAAATAAATTTAACTAGTAAAATTAACTGTACAATAAGGGCATAATAAAATATTGCAAAATATAGAAATATAGGGTAGATAGAGTATATATGTATATAGAATTTAAAGTGTCAGTGGTTGTGCAAATATGCATGAAAGGTGACTAATGAAAGTGACATGTGCAATTGTCCAGATGTATAAATATTTAGTGCAAGTGTGTATGAATGTGTCCATGATTGTCCAGTCAGTGTTGTGAGCTTAAAAAGATGTTATTAGTCCTGTGTGGAGGTGTGATTGAGAGACCTTATCGCCTGCGGGAAGAAGCTCCTCCTCAGCCTCTCTGTGTTGGCCTTTAGGGAGCGGAATCGCTTCCCAGACCGCAACAAAGAGAACAGTCCATTGCTGGGGTGACTGAGGTCCTTCATGATCTTCCTGGCCTTAGTCCAGCACCGCTTGCTGTAGATCGAGTGCAGAGCAGGGAGCTCAGTGCGGATGATGCGCTCGACTGATCGCACCACCCTCTGTAGAGCTCGTCTGTCCTGCATGGTGCTGTTCCCGAACCAGGTCGTGATGTTTCCCGTCAGGATGCTCTCTATGGTGCATGAGTAGAAGTTCCTGAGCACCTTGGAAGGCAGTCTAAAGTCTCTCAAGTGTCTGAGGTGGTAGAGACGCTGCCGGGCTTTTTTCACCACGGTGTTGATGTGACAGGACCATGACAGGTCCTGCGTGATGTGAACACCGAGGTATCTGAAGCTGTCCACTCTCTCCACTGGGCTCCTGTTGATGACGGGGGTCTGGTAGTTCCTCTCCTGCTTTGTACTAAAGTCCACTATCAGCTCCTTTGTCTTACTGACGTTCAGGAGGAGATTGTTCCTCTGGCACCAGTTCTCCAGATTTCCAATCTCCTCTAGGTAGTCCGACTCATCATTGTTGGTGATCAGTCCGACCACGACGGTGTCGTCAGCAAACTTGATGATGGAGGTGGAGTTGGTAGTGGCCACGCAGTCGTGGGTGTACAAAGAGTACAGCAGGGGGCTCAGAACACAACCCTGGGGGGCTCCAGTGCTGAGAGTGAGTGTAGCTGAGACATGTCCGCCCATCCTTACTGCCTGTGGTCTGCCAGTCAGAAAATTGGAGATCCACTGACATATAGATGAGCTGAGTCCCAGGTACTCCAGCTTGGTGGTGAGTGTGGAGGGAATTATGGTATTAAAAGCAGAGCTGTAGTCGATGAAGAGCATTTTAACATAATTCCCTTTCCTAGTGAGTGAGTGATGTGTGGAGGAGATGAGAGATTGCATCGTCTGTGGAGCGGTTCTGACGGTATGCAAACTGTAGTGGGTCCAGTGTGTCGGGTAGTGAAGAAATGATGAAGTCTCTGATAAGGCGTTCAAAGCACTTCATCACTACTGAGGTGAGGGCTACAGGGCGATAGTCATTGAGGGAAGCAGGATGTGGTTTCTTCGGGACAGGAACAATTATGGACTCTTTGAACCACGTGGGTATCACCGACTAAGATAAGGAGATGTTGAATATCTCAGTGAACACAGGTGCTAGCTGGTCTGCGCAGGATCTGAGGATACGGCCTGAGATGCCGTCTGGTCCTGCTGCTTTCCTGGTGTTCACTCTCTTGAAGGCTCTCCTCACGTCGTGCTCGTGCGCGTTCCCGGGGCTGGCAGTGTCTTCCTGTCTGCAGCCGTTAGCGCCGCTAGCATTAGCGCCGTTAGCATTAGCGCCGTTAGCATTAGCGCTGTTAGCATTAGCATCGCTAGCGTCTTTAGCTGCAACCTCAAAGCGAGCATAGAAGGTGTTGAGCTCGTCTGCCAGAGTCGTGTCCGCGTTCGTCATACCGGATGTTGGTGCTTTATAATCCGTTATTGTTCTCAGTCCCTGCCACAGGCTCCTAGAGTCACTCTGTTGAAGCTGTGACTCTAGTTTTCTCCCATAGCGCTGCTTCGCCTCTTTCACCGCCTTCCGGACGTTATATGACGCAGCCTTGTACGGTTCCATGACCCCCGACGCAAGTCCCGTGTTGTAGGCAGCTGTGCGAGATCTCAGAGCGTCGCGGATGGTTTTATCCACCCACGGCTTCTGGTTGGGAAACGTTCTGATAGTCTTTTTCTCCACCGTATCGTCTACTAGCTTCCCAATAAATCCCACAACCGCTTCCGTAAACACGCTGACGTCATCATCGGAGCTGTTTCTGAACATGTCCCAGTCTGCGTCATCGAGTGCGTCCTGTGACGCGGCCACCGATTGGTCCGTCCAGCGCGCGACCTCGCTCTGAACCGGAACTTCCTGTTTCAGCCTTTGTTTATATTTTGGCATGAGGAAGATGGCGGCGTCGTCGGATTTACCAAACGCTGGACGAGATTGTGCCTTGTAAGCGTCTTTGACCGTGGTATAACAATGGTCCAGTGTCCTTTCGCCCCTGGTGGGGAAGGTGATGTGCTGATAAAAGTTCGGCGCTGCGCGTTTGAGGTTGGCACTATTAAAGTCCCCGCCACAATGAGCGCAGCGTCCCGGTGTTGTGTCTGGTGCTGTGTGAGTGCCTCATGCAGCTCGCATAAGGCAGTTTTAGTGTCTGCTTGTGGTGGGATGTAAACGGCACTGATTACTCCCGTGGAAGATAAAAAGGACGACACATGATGGACAGTAGTTCCAGGTTTGGTGTGCAGGAGCGTGTAAGAGGAACATCGCTCGCGCAGTTGCACCAGCTGTTGTTCACCATTAAGCACACACCGTCTCCTCTTGACTTCCCCGAGTCCCGCGTCCTGTCCATGCGGTGAACCGAGAAGAACTCGGCTGGCTGGATGGCGTGGTCTGGCACCGCTGGGTTCAGCCATGTCTCGGTGAAGCAGAGGAGATTGCAGTCCCGAATGTCTCTCTGGAACTTTATCCTGGCCCTGAGGTCATCGAGTTTGTTCTCCAGTGACTGGACGTTGGCGAGCAGAATACTAGGCAGAGGTGTGCGCTGTGCACGGGCTCTGAGCCTATTCCTCACGCCGGCTCGTCTCCCTCGAGGCCTCCGCTTCGCGTCGCATCCATTGTTCTCCCTCAGGATCTCACTCGGCCAGCTCGGATCCGGAGTTAAAAACGTCGAATTGTGAGTACATTGTATACTAATAGAAACAAGAGTGTCTCTATCATATCTAATGTACTCAATGGTGATGATTTTGCAGATTTTAAAACACTGAAAACTAACTTAAAGAACAAAAACAAAGAAAAGGTGGTCGGAGCAGTCGTGACGGCAGCCGACCTCACCGGCGCCATCTTGGACACTCTGTGTCATTGACCTAAACACTGTGGGTCTCTTGTAATAAAATTACATCAATGTGTTTCTGTTGTACCAGTTCTCACATTACTGTTTATTATTATTATTATTATTATTATTATTTATTTTATTTGTCCGTTTGTTTGTTTGTTTTTTGTCCTGTGTCATGTCGAACATGGATAAGGCAGACGCAGATGCAGGGAAAACACAAGAGATTTATTGAATGACGGAAGAACTCAAACTGTAAACAACAAAAAGAGCACGTGAAGGGGCGCGATTCACTCAGGACTCTCACTCCCACGGCTGGGTCTGCAGACAGGCTAAATACATAGTGAAACAATAAAACAAATGCAGCTCCTTGCAGAACGCTGACGACCTTGTGTCCTTTAGTCCTTTTTGTGACCTCTCCTGAGGTCTTTCTCTAGTCCTTTGAGTAGCCCTGCCGTGCAGACACCGTTCATTCCTGAGGAGGAGGAGATCATACGAGAACACAAACATGAGGGTGCATAACTTTGACAAAGAGCTACGGGTTCGACTGGAATATATAGAGACACACAAGGGTAGACGGGTGACTTTGATTTGGAGATAATACAGACATTGGGAAACACATACGCACGTAGACACACTAGGGGCAGACACAGTGATGGCTCAGTAATCCGGTGACCCAGTTCTTTTCCCCCCGGGCTGAGGTGGTAGAAATGTTACATCCTGCCACCACATATAATTAAAGACCATATTTGTAACTTCTAGATTGAAAGAACTAAATGGAAGAACATATAGAAAGCAAGAACATATTAGACTGGAAAGATAAAATAGATAAGAACAGCAGTCCAGAAAGAGGAAAACACAGTGTAATGTCTCCTTTTGTGCTTCTGTGGATTAGGCTATGTCTAATGTTTCTGCAATTTTTCTGATGGAGTTGCTTTGCTTTTTTTTTTTTTTTAGCTTGATGAATTTATTCACTGGTAATTCCAACTCTTTGGTCCTCATACTGAGAGTTAACAGCAACAGATTTCAAATGCCAATGTATTTAAAACAACTTTACACTTTTTAATCTGTTTACCTATAGGGTGTTAGTTTGCAGGACAAATCGAAATATCAGAATACTTTTGGTCTCTTAAACATTTTGATGTTTTTCTAGCATTGACCTCATATTACTAAAAATGCTCTTTATTATCCTTATTTCCTTCCTAATTTTCTCCATTCAGCTCTTTCTCTACATATCTCGTTTTCATTATCATGTGTTTCTCATTCCTGGTCTTTATAAGAGAGTTGTCATGCAAAATGTCATTGTACCAAGCATTATGACAAACATACTGTATTCTTTATCTTATATTCTTCTTCTTTGTCTTTCGGCTGTTCCCTTTCAGGGGTCGCCACAGCGAATCATCTAACCCTATCCTCTGCATCCTCTTCTCTCACAACCACTAACTTCATGTCCTCTCTCACTCCATAAATCTCCTCTTTGGTCTTCCTCTAGACCTCCTGCCTGGCAGTTCCAACCTCAGCAGCCTTCTACCAGTATATTCACAATCTCTCCTCTGAACATGTCCAAATCACCTCAATCTGGCCTCTCTGACCAAAACATTTAACATGGGTTGTCCCTCTAATGACCTCATTTTTGATCCTATCCATCCTTGTCACTCCCAAAGAGAACCTCAACATCTTCATCTCTGCTACCTCTAGCTCTGCCTCCGGTCTTTTCTTCAGTGCCACTGTCTCTAAGCTGCAGAGCATCGCTGGTCTCACCACTGTCCTGTACACCTTTCCTTTCATTCTCGCTGGTACTCTTTTATCGCATAACACACCTGATATTTTTCTCCACCCATTCCAACCTGCCTGTACCCGCCTCTTCACCTCCTTTCCACACTCTCCGTTGCTCTGGACCGTTGACCCTAAGTACTTAAAATCCTGCACCTTCTTTACCTCTGCTCCCTGTAGTCTCACCATTCCTCTTGGGTCCCTTTCATTCACACACATGTATTCCGTCTTGCTGGAGCTAAACTTCATTCCTCTGCTTTCCAGAGCATACGTCCATCTCTCCAAATTTTCCTCCACCTGTTCCCTGCTCTCGCTACAAAGCACAATGTCATCTGCAAACATCATAGTCCATGGAGACTCCTGTCTTATCTCATCTGTCATCCTGTCCATCACCAGAGCAAACAAAAAGGGGCTTAGAGCCGATCCTTGATGCAGAAAAAAAAATCTTTTTAAAAAAAGGATATTTTTAAACAAACTAGTCAGAAACCCAACTGCCACCTCTCCTAAGCACTTCCACACCTTCACAGGTTTGTCATCAGGACCAACAGCCTTTCCACTCTTCATCCTCTTCAACACCCTTCTCACCTCACTTTTATTAATAATTGCTACTTCCTGCTCCACAACAGTCACCTCTTCTACCCTTTGTTCTCTTTCATTTTCCTCATTCATCAACTCCTCAAAGTACTCCTGCCATCTTCCCATTACCCTCCTGGTATCTGTCAGTACATTTCCATGTCTATCTTTAATCACTCTAACCTGCTGCACATCCTTCCCATCTCTATCTCTTTGCCTCGCCAACCTGTACAGATCCACCTCTCCCTCCTTACTGTCCAGCCTAGCATACAAGTCCTCATATGCTCTTTGTTTGGCCTTTGCCACCTCTATCTTCACCTTACGCTGCATCTCCCTGTACTCCTGTCTAGTCTCTTCAGTCCTCTCAGTGTCCCACTTCTTCTTAGCTAGCCTCTTTCTCTGTGTACAATCCTGGACTTCCTCATTCCACCACCAATTCTCCTTGTCCACTTTTTTTCCTTACCTGATAATACACCAAGTACCCTTCTACCTGTCTCCCTGATCACACTGGCTGTAGTTGTCCAGTCAACTGAAAGCACCTCCTGACCACCCATAGCCTGTCTCAACTACTCCCTGAAGACTACACAGGATTATTCCAAGATGGCGCCGGTGAGTTCGGCTGCCGTCACGACTGCTCCGACCACCTTTTCTTTGTTTCGGGACTGCAATCTCCTCTGCTTCACCGAGACATGGCTGAACCCAGTGGTGCCAGACCACGCCATACAGCCGGCCGAATTCTTCTCAGTTCACCGCATGGACAGGACGCGGGACTCAGGGAAGTCAAGGGGAGGCGGCGTGTGCTTAATGGTGAACAACAGCTGGTGCAACAGCGCGAGCGTTGTTCCTCTTACACGCTCCTGCACACCAAACCTGGAACTACTGTCCATCATGTGTCGTCCTTTTTATCTTCCACGGGAGTTCACATCGGTCATAATCAGTGCCGTTTACATTCCTCCACAAGCAGACACAGACAAGGCCTTATGCGAGCTGCATGAGGCGCTCACACAGCACCAGACACAACACCGGGACGCTGCGCTCATTGTGGCGGGGGATTTTAATAGTGCCAACCTCAAACGCGCAGCGCCGAATTTTATCAGCACATCACCTGCCCCACCAGGGGCGAAAGGACACTGGACCATTGTTATACCACGGTCAAAGACGCTTACAAGGCACAATCTCGTCCAGCGTTTGGTAAATCCGACCACGCCGCCATCTTCCTCATGCCAAAATATAAACAAAGGCTGAAACAGGAAGTTCCGGTTCAGAGGGAGGTCGCGCGCTGGACGGACCAATTGGTGGCCGCGTTACAGGACGCACTCGATGACGCAGACTGGGACATGTTCAGAAACAGCTCCGATGATGACGTCAGCGTGTTTACGGAAGCGGTTGTGGGATTTATTGAAAAGCTGGCAGACGATACGGTAGAGAAAAAGACTATCAGAACGTTTCCCAACCAGAAGCCGTGGGTGGATGAAACCATCCGCGACGCTCTGAGATCTCGCACAGCTGCCTACAACACGGGACTTGCGTCGGGGGACATGGAACCGTACAAGGCTGCGTCATATAACGTCCGGAAGGCGGTGAAAGAGGCGAAGCAGCGCTACAGGAGAAAACTAGAGTCACAGCTTCAACAGAGTGACTCTAGGAGCCTGTGGCAGGGACTGAGAACAATAACAAACTACAAAGCACCAGCATCCAGTATGACGAACGCGGACGCGACTCTGGCAGACGAGCTGAACACATTTTACGCTCGCTTCGAGGCTGCAGCTAAAGAGGCTAGCAATGCTAATGCTAACGGCGCTAATGCTAGCGGCGCTAACGGCTGCAGACAGGAAGACACAGCCAGCACCGGGAACGCGCTCATCATCTCCGAGCACGACGTGAGGAGAGCCTTCAAGAGAGTGAACACCAGGAAAGCAGCAGGACCAGACGGCATCTCAGGTCGTATTCTCAGAGCCTGCGCAGACCAGCTAGCACCTGTGTTCACTGAGATATTCAACATCTCTTTATCTCAGTCGGTGATCCCCACATGCTTCAAAGAGTCCATAATTGTTCCTGTTCCAAAGAAACCACATCCTGCTTCTCTCAACGACTATCGCCCTGTAGCCCTCACCTCAGTAGTGATGAAGTGCTTTGAACGCCTTATCAGAGACTTCATCATTTCTTCACTACCCGACACACTGGACCCACTACAGTTTGCATACCGTCAGAACCGCTCCACAGACGATGCAATCTCTCATCTCCTCCACACATCACTCACTCACCTGGACAATAGGAAAGGGAATTATGTTAAAATGCTCTTCATCGACTACAGCTCTGCTTTTAACACAATAATTCCCTCCACACTCACCACCAAGCTGGAGCACCTGGGACTGAGCTCATCTATATGTCAGTGGATCTCCAATTTTCTGACTGGCAGACAACAGGCAGTAAGGATGGGCGGACATGTCTCAGCTACACTCACTCTCAGCACTGGAGCCCCCCAGGGTTGTGTTCTGAGCCCCCTGCTGTACTCTTTGTACACCCACGACTGCGTGGCCACTACCAACTCCACCTCCATCATCAAGTTTGCTGACGACACCGTCGTGGTCGGACTGATCACCAACAATGATGAGTCGGACTACCTAGAGGAGATTGGAAATCTGGAGAACTGGTGCCAGAGGAACAATCTCCTCCTGAACGTCAGTAAGACAAAGGAGCTGATAGTGGACTTTAGTACAAAGCAGGAGAGGAACTACCAGACCCCCGTCATCAACAGGAGCCCAGTGGAGAGAGTGGACAGCTTCAGATACCTCGGTGTTCACATCACGCAGGACCTGTCATGGTCCTGTCACATCAACACCGTGGTGAAAAAAGCCCGGCAGCGTCTCTACCACCTCAGACGCTTGAGAGACTTTAGACTGCCCTCCAAGGTGCTCAGGAACTTCTACTCCTGCACCATAGAGAGCATCCTGACAGGAAATATCACGACCTGGTTCGGGAACAGCACCATGCAGGACAGACGAGCTCTACAGAGGGTGGTGCGATCAGCCGAGCGCATCATCCGCACTGAGCTCCCTGACCTACACTCCATCTACAGCAAGCGGTGCTGGACTAAGGCCAGGAAGATCATGAAGGACCTCAGTCACCCCAGTAATGGACTGTTCTCTTTGTTGCGGTCTGGGAAGAGATTCCGCTCCCTAAAGGCCAACACAGAGAGACTGAGGAGGAGCTTCTTCCCGCAGGCGATAAGGTCTCTCAATCACACAATCACACCTCCACACAGGACTAATAACATCTTTTAAGCTCACAACACTGACTGGACAATCATGGACACATTCATACACACTTGCACTAAATACTCATACATCTGGACAATTGCACATGTCACCTTTATGCATATTTGCACAACCACTGACACTTTAATCCTATATTTCTATATTTTTGCAATATTTTATTATGCCCTTATGCACAGTTAATTTTACTAGTTAAAATTATTTCTTTAGTATTTCCTTTTTATTGATTATTTATTTTATGTACAAGCTTTTATTTTCTTTTTTTAAGGTCACTGGCGGTCGTATAAAGCATTTCACTGCATATTATACTGTGTATGATTGTGTATGTGACCAATAAAATTTGAATTTGAATTTGAATTTTGAATTTGATACACAACATTCTTCCTTTTTCAACTTCCACCACTTTGTCCTCTGCTCTGCCTTTGTCCTCTTCACCTTCCTCACCACCAGGGTTATTTTACACACCACCATTCTGTGTTGTCTGGCTACACCCTCCCCTACCAACACTTTGCAGTCACTGATCACTTTCAGATTACAACGTTGACACACGATATAGTCCACCTGAGTGCTTCTGCCTCCATTCTTATACAGTATGTCACCCTATGTTTCTGCCTCTTCTGGAAGAAAGTATTTACTACTGCCATTTCCATCCTCTTCGCAAAGTCCACCACCATCTGTCCTTCTACATTCCTGTCCTGAAGATCAAACCTGCCAGACTCATCACCCTACCTGATACTCTCTTCACCTCTAGAACATTCCTTACAAACTCCTCTTTCAGAATAGCTCCTACTCAATTTCTTTTCCTATCCACACCATGGTAAAACAACTTGAACCCTGATCCCAAGCTTCTGGCCTTGCTACCTTTCAACCTGGTCTCCTGGACACACAGTATATCCACCTTCCTTCTCTGCATCATATCAACCATCTCTCTTCCCTTCCCTGTCATGGTCCCAACATTCAAAGTCCCTACTGTGACTCCTAAGCTCTTCCCTTTCCTCTTCTCTCTCTGCTTTCGAACACGCCTTCCTCCTCTCCTTCTTCGACCAACCCCCCCCCCCCCCCCCCCCCCATATGCAAATGGTGGTTGCATTATTCTTTATCTTATCTATTGTTGTTATTTTAAAGCATATTTGAAGAGAAGATATACTTGAAGACCTCAATTAATTATATCAGTTGTGTTAAATGGTGTACCTACTGTAAATCCACTCTATGATACACTTCAAATTGTAACATCACTTAAGATTTCCACGAGGCACAGAGGAAGCAAGGTGGCTTGCTGAAGGCTTCAGTTCTAAAGATGTTTACAAGTCTTTGACGCTAGATGGAGCTACTCTGTTTTTTAAAGCACAAAGTCTCATATTAAAAAAAAAAGTCTCACATATAAATCACATTTCTTTTTTTTCTTTTTTTCCTTCTTCTTCTAATTATTATTATTATTATTATTATTATTATTATTAATAGTAGTAGTAATAGTTGTTGTTAGTAGTATAATTATAACAACAACAACTAGGGATGCATTTCTCCAAGAAAATGTGAAGTGTGATTGCAACACGGCAACACAGGAAGCTGTACAACTGGCAAAGAGAATAATGTCACAGTTGGCAAAAGTTTGACCCATCACTTCAATGGAAGAAAGACAGTTAAAATAAATTACATGCGGCACAGCAAACATTTGTACACCAGAAATACACAGAATGAATGTTAACAGAGCAGAATAAGTGCCAAAATGTATGTAATAATAAAAACCTTAAGAAGGACAGTTATGCTAAATAATAATAATAATAATGTTGATGCAGTTTTGAGTTTATTTAAGGTTTAGGTTTTAGGTTTGTAAGAAACAAAATCACAATGTACAGTACACTGCTGCTCGAAAGTTTGGGATCACTTTCTAACTCCATGGTCATTCATGATTTTTATTTTTTTTTATATTGTAAAGCAATGCTGAAGGCATCCAAAATATGCAGTAATCTTCTTTGAACAGTTAATGTTGAGATATATCTACTACTCATGATCCAAGCTCTAATCCAAGGTGCTGTTAATTGGAGATTTTTGAGGCTTTGGGACTCTAAAAGAAAGGTCTTGCCTTTCTGTGATGGTCTTCATGAGAGCCAGTTTTATCATGGTGCTTGATGGGTTTTGCAAATGCACTTGATAATACTGTTCTTGCAAGAACTATTCCATATAGCTTGATCTCTGTGTCTTTAAATAACAACGGACTGTTGTTGTTGTTGCTGTTGTTACATAATTACCTAATTACATGTTATTTCAAAGTTTTGAAATCTCCAGTATTGTTGTAGAATGTAAAAAATTAATTGCTTCAAAATGTTCAAATCCCAAACTTTTGAGCAGTAGTGTGTGTGTGTGTGTGTGTGTGTGTGTGTGTGTGTGTGTGTGTGTGTTTAAAAATTATGTCTGAACACCTCGATAATATTATCATATCTCTGTGTTGAAATATGCATGAAGGGCTTAACTGCAAAAATAGATTTTAGTCTGTGACTTTTTTTTTTAGGTCAAAATTGTATTAAAAGGCACAAATGCTAAAATACTTAGCATGTCTAATTGTTATCAATTAGAGATATCAGATATCAGATAAGAATCCACTTCTTACAGTGTTCTTGCAACAAATTGAAACAAGTAGAAGAGTTTGTGTTGCACACAAAATAATTTATTTTATTTTACGATTGTTGAACATTATGAGAAAAATTTAAAACAATATAAAAAGTTCTGTTTGCATTGCATCGTCAGCAACTCAAGATCAGCACCTCTTCAATAGTTGGAAATACCACCTGATCAGGGTAGTCAATGACTGCAAGGGTATCTGCAGTGGCAGGAACAGATCGTAAGTTTCTTTTCTTAGCTTTTCTTATCACTTTCATAATAAGTCCATCCGCTTCACTCATCATGTGAAAGAAAGGCTTTTTTTGCTATAGGAAATATCAATACTGTATATTGCTTTTTTTAAATTAATTTCATGGAACTTGATAAAGTCATAATATTACAGATACTACTTATGATCTGTAAAGTCTGAATAACCTGACGTATATTGTTGAGCTAAGTTTTGAGGTTAGTTAATCTTCAGGTTAATCACACTTTATTGTATGATCTATAGCGTTACTCATTAGTTACACCAGCACGTTAAATTCCACATGTTTACCAATTAGGCAAACTCATGCATGATGTCTTTGTAATCATATCAGAATTAAGCAAGCTGCCCTTTTGTTGCATACAGACTCCTGGACAGGTTTCATTCATTCATTCATTTTCTATACCGCTTAATCCTGTATTAGGGTCGCGGGGGACCTGGAGCCTATCCCAGGAGACTTCGGGCACTAGGCGGGGTACACCCTGGACAGGGTGCCAATCCATCGCAGGGCACACACACATACACACACTCACACACCCAATCACACACTACGGGCAATTTGGGAACGCCAATTAGCCTAACCTGCATATCTTTGGACTGTGGGAGGAAACCGGAGTACCCGGAGGAAACCCACCAAGCACGGGGAGAACATGCAAACTCCATGCACACAGAGACGGGAATCGAGCCTGGCCGGGGAATCAAACCCAGACCCTGGAGGTGCAAGGCGACAGTGCTAACCACTACACCACCGCGCCGCTGGACAGGTTTGAAAGAAAGAAAAAATTCTTATCTAAACAGAAATGTGATTGTATTCAGCAGTAAGACAAATACCCCAAATATTTTAGCTTCTTAAACAGATGAGTGAATTGAATTATGTAAGACGGGATTTGTGGTGATGTACTTATTTAGTGGAGTGATGGTGTCTCGTATTATTAGTTCAGTCCTGAGCTCAGGTTGGTGTCTGTGTGGAGCTTCTATAAATTGTGTCACTTGCATGTGTGGGTTTTCTCTAGGTTATCTGGTTTCCTTTGACATACACAAAACGTGCCAAGAGGTGGATTAGCTGTGCTAAAATAGCCTCTGTGAATGTGTGTGTGCATGGTGGCAATTCAGGGTGTGTCCTGCACCACACCTAGCAGTCATGGGATAGGCTTCGGATGTTGTGAGACCCTGACTAAGATAAAGCTATTACTCAGGATGAATGAATAAATGAAACTATGCCGAAAGTATGAGCAGAATCATGACTCATAATGTGAAATCTTCTGAGTAATTATTAGAAACTATTAAGTTAAGCATTTAAGCTTGACCTTTCAGACTTTTGATACCAAGACTGGCGTTTTTAACACTACATTCTATAACAAATTTGTCATTCAAATAATTATTTAAGGATAAATACACACTGGATCATCTAGTCTTAGGCGACGTGTTTCGTCATGTTCAATGGAGAAACGAAAACAGAACCTGGAGCGGTGCTACAACGTGAAGAGTGTCTCCAGAGGTTTGGAGTTATTCCGGGAGAGCTAATTAGCCTGCGTGCTGCGCATGCGCACTCGCTATTGTGGCGAACGTTTTGTGCCCGAGGCGCGCGGTGATTCACCTGCGGCGGATAGTGCTCTGTCTCAAGCCCAATCTCGTCCAATTAAAAAACAGCACCGGGACCTAACTTCCGGGCTGAGCGGCCACGCCATGCACGTAGTCGAGTCTAAGTAATACTCACGAAATATGCGCGAACTTTTGTCGACGGGACTTGAGAGAGGTTTTTCGGACCACGGTTCAGGAAGAAGTTAAAGGGAGTGTAGAAGCTTTGAGCGGACTGAGGAGAGTTTACTCGCAGGACAGAAGAAGATCTTTGCGCGGTTTGGTTTCACAAAGGCGATCCCGTGGGAAAATGTTTAATCGCTTTGTCAGGATGCGGAAAGAAAAACGAGCATTTGGTCTTTTTATTTGGTTCATGACTCTTGGTAAGTTGTATATCGTTTATCACTGAAGTACGCCTTTCTCGATACTCTGATACCACAGATACTCTGGTCTAACGAAGTAAAAAAAAAAAAAAAGCCGGTTGGGGTTCTTGGCCTGACCTCACCACTCTCCGGCTTTGTTTAAGTGCTGATTAACCAGGCTAAATCAATGAAATAATTACCACCAGCAACAAGATGTACAAACTACTCTCTTGTCTATGTTAATTGAAAGTCGTGTGATAGATTTCCTTTTTTTCTGTATGTGTAAATCAGGAAAGTTCTTACTGCAAGTATGAAGTGTTTTGGAAACAAGCCAGACTGATTTGAAGTAGCTGGAAACTTGGTACAAATGTTTAACTCATTATACCCATGAATCTCCAGTGTGTTGTGTTTGTAATATTAGAACTTCTACTGTAAATTTGTTTTAGAATTTAATTCAGTATTTTTTAATGAGAATTTGTTTCCCTGTCAGTATGACAGTAATGTGTTTTTTAAATTATTTATTCTGTTTTAAATAAAAACTGCTTCTTCTTTGAGAGAAAGTATTCACTTTACCAGGGAAACAACAAACACTTGATCGTTATCTATTTCATCACATTTGTCATCACTTGTCACTTGCATTTGTCAGATTCAAGTTGTAGTCTACAAAGAATTTTGGTATGATGTTTTGTGTTATGCTAGTTTTTCTTTGTTCTTTAATCATGATCTGTTGTTTAAGTAAGTTAAATATGTATGGGGTGTGTGTGTGCGCACGTGTTTGTGGTTATAACACTTGTTTAGGAGAAAGGGAACTGTATTAGTTAAAATTCTTATATTCCATATTCTAATGCGTTAATCATTTCCTCATTCCTCTCACTTTATTCGCCTGAAAGCTTGTTGCTTTTTTAAAATCTTGATCTATCTGTTCCCTTTGGCTCGAAACTTGCTTCCAGTACATGTGGAGACAAGCCTTTACGTGTATGTTGTCTCTGCATGCTTTTATTTCACTGCCCTTTTTATTTTTTTTTGTCCTCAGATTGTCTTCCTCAATCCTTGATTTATTTAATGTTATTAATTTCCACCCTGTGGCTTCCTTGCTGTCTGGACTTGTTTATAACTATAGAGTGGAGAAAATCTAAACATTTATTGTAGTAGTGTTTCTTGATTCAGTCATTAAAGTAGGATGAGGACCAAAAAAGGATACTTACAATTAACATTTCCATAAATGGTGTGTGTTTGAGTGTGGTGTTGAAACTATGCCTTTCAGGTCTGGTACCAACTTCCAAAGTGCCAGCTAAAGGCCTTGCTGTTTATGTTGTGTATTGATAGTTGGGAGCTTGATCGGAGTTAAGTGCAATTTCAGTCCATTTTCTTTGTTTTAAAACATCAGCACAAGTTTAACAATTTGGGGAGTCTAGAGCCTCTGCCTGACAATCTACAAAACCTTCTGCAGAAAAACACATCTTCGTCTGCAGATTTTCTTACAATTTTAAGACTTTAAACCTTTAAAAAAAGTTGTCATAACTCGAAAGTTTTATTTCTTACTTGAACAACTGAATGGAATATGAATAATTATATGTAGTCCATTATTTATAATAGATTGCTCATTTAAATCCAAGGGCACCATTTAAGCAATACAAACTATCTGCAAATAGCATAGCTTTTCACTAAAAATAAATTAAACTACTGACCTACTGTTCGTGTAATAATTATTATATCTAAACAAGCTTAGCAAATAATTCACTCCTGTCACACGGGATGCTAATGAAATTCTAAAGAAACAGTGACTATTTACCACCTCAAATGCCTTAAGTCTTGAGCGCGTGTTGAGCAACTGTGAGTACATGACCACGGGCAGATTCTAACATGCATATTTCGAGACAAATTGGAGAACATGGTGTTTCGAGACCAGTGTAATGAGTGGGTTTCAAGACTAATTTGCTTGCAGAGTTTGGAGAAAAGAGCTGATCGGGGACTTTTAATAATGTAACAATTTATTTTTCCTGTTGCACCACTTAAAGGCTTTTGTACACTTAAGCCATATTCGGACGGGACTAGTTTTCCAAACAATGTTTGAGTTAGATTTTTTTTTTCAGACGACGTCTGTCATTTCATGTATGCATTCGGACAGGACTAACATCTTTTTGTTACAGAGGTAGGAGTGTCTGTGTTTTATGTTGCACAAGACCACATGTCCACATCTACATCCATTATTGGTTGAATTGGTTGAAACTTGAATACCGGCACGCTAAAGATGGTACAGTAGTTCACGTTGACCAAAACACAAAAGAAAACGCGTTTTGGAAAAAAACATTTTCGGCAATTACAGATATTCACATTCGGACGGTATTCGATTTCTCAGAGGACCGCAGAGTTTGCTGAAAAACAGTAGGTAATTTGCTCTGGAATTTTTACAGAGGTCGTGTGAGAGAAAGACAGACATGGCAGATTGGGACAGGATTAAAATCACAAAGTACCTCTGTGAAACAGAAATTTCTCTAACGACCCACTGTAAAACTAGTCCCGTCCGAATCAGGCTTTAGCATAGAATCGGTTTTGTCCTACGAGATCGGTCATGGCTGAGCTAGCTGAAAAATAGGCAATTCCGGTCGCGGGCTGAAAGACTGGTGCATTTTTATTGTAAATTTACAATTTTTTTTTTTTTTTGTCCAACATCACTAGTAATTAGTATAAGTAGGCACAACTCAAAGATGGCAGCAGAGTGATAAAAGGAAAAAATGACATACATTTGACTAAATTCCTTCTCTCTGGTTCAGCTTTCCAGGGTGAGAGCAGAGTGGTGAAAGTGCCTGCTGGTCCACTGGTGCGTGTCGAGGGCCAGTCTGTGTCGATCCGCTGTGATGTCTCGGACTATGAAGGGCCACCTGAACAGGATTTTGAATGGAGCCTGATCCTGAGTGAAAAAGTCCCACTCATTTCAACTTTTGATCAGACGTACACAGCCACATCAATGAGGGACCGGGTCAACAGTGGCGATATCAGCGTTAAGAAATTGGCAGATGATGCAGTAGAACTGACTATAAGAAAGGTCAGAGCCTCGGACACTGCTGTCTATCGATGCAGCACACCCAGCACTGATTCAGTCGTCAAAGGGAACTACTTTGCTGATGTAGAACTTAAAGGTGGGTTGTTGTCCTGTCCTTACACTGGTGTTTTTATTGGGCTGTTTTTGTCCCATTAAACAAATTTAATATAAAACATAGGCGGCACCGTGGTGTAGTGGTTAACACTGTCGCCTTGCACCTTCAGGGTCCGGGTTCGATTCCCGGCCAGGCTCGATTCCCGTCTCGGTGTGCATGAAGTTTGCATGTTCTCCCCCGTGCTTGGTGGGTTTCCTCCGGGTACTCCAGTTTCCTCCCACAGTCCAAAGACATGCAGATTAGGCTCATTGGCGTTCCCAAATTGATCATAGTGTGAGTGTGTGCTCTGCGATGGATTGGCACGCTGTCCAGGGTGTACCCTGCCTCGTGCCCAGAGTCTCCTGGGATGGGCTCCAGGTCCCCGCGACCCTAAATACAGGATAAAGCGGTATAGAAGATGAATGAATGAATGAATATATAAAACCATAAAAAAAATTGTTGCAACTAGCATTATGTAATGTTTACAACAAAGTCTTATAGAAAATAGGAAGGTTTATAGGATTTTTATTTATTTTTTTATTTCTTTTGGTAAACTTTACTTTTGTTTGCAAATGAATGATGCCCTAGGGTTTGGGGCTTTGACTTCAAGAGGAAACTTTAGTTTAAGAGAAATGGCATGAAGAGTTAATTTTAGCTCAATGATGGGGGGTGATTTAATGCATCATAACAAATCCTAATGAAGCCTTACATTCTTTAAATGTGTATCAGAAGTATTTATTTAGCTCCTATGCGTTTGTATGTGGCTTTACTGTATTAAAGATATGTTGTGTGTTTATATTACTTGTACTGTATACTACCTGGCTCAAAATAAAAAGTCACCATTTTAAACAAACTACAATTAAGATTTTAATTAAGAAGTTATTAATGTTTCAGCTGGCACCAATTTCTTTATCACTATCTGATGCAGCACGTAGTTCCCATTTATTAAATTACCATGTCGAAAGAAGCATCTCATGATCATGAAAAATATATTGTTTCAAAAGGTTCAAATTACTGTACTGTGTCAAGCAAAATAAATAACTAACAACTAATAATTGTCAAAGGCATTGTTGATACCTGGAATGATTATAAAACATTTCTATTGCATTCATACAGTATATGAAGTTTAAATGGAATGTTTACTAAACACCTTGTGACATGACATCCCAGGATACAGAACTCTTTTAGCAACAGAAAATAAAATAAAACATAATAAATAGCTAATCAAGATTATCAAAAACTGTCATATGAACGTTATTATTATTGTTGCTTAATTAATTAAGTAGTAAAGTATTTAATCAGTAAAGGTTACTAATTAAATGTGTCACTTTGTAAGTTTCAATATATAATTAATTTGAAGCTATAAATTAATTGTACTTCTTTTTGCACAGTAATTGGCGATTCTCTAAAAGTGACTCCAGTCATTTCTCAGCCAACAGTTTCAGAAGGCGAATCGGTAAACCTGCTGTGCAACATCAGTCGAGCCTTCACAGCTCACACTTCCCTGTCAGTCACTTGGTCCATTAGAACAGGGTCTAGCTCACTGGAAGAGATCTTGACATTTGGACCAGATGATGGGATGAAAGTGGGACAAGCATTTGCCCAGCGTTATGCAGATGGTGAACTCATCATGGTGCTCCCTGGTGGTGGAAGTTATGGATTGATTCTGAAAGGGGTGAACCCAACGGATCAGGGTGTGTATGTATGCACAGGAAGGGAATGGACGAAGCAGCCTGCGGGAGGGAAGGGCTGGCAGAATATTCTAGAAAGAAGTGAAGACATGGGGAGCATTACAGTCACACCCTTAGGTGAGTAACACAATGGTTTAAGTTGAGTTTTTTCTTCAGTGTTCTTTCTTTTTATATCACTTTAGACTGCTAAGTTTAACTGTTGTTGCTGAGTCATTAGTTGAATAAAATATACTAATAACTCTTAAAAATAGTCTTTATGTTGTAGTTATTGTTGAGAAAATTTAACTTTAGGTTTTGTTTATTGATTGTCTTTAAGTATTGCTGTGTCAGATACTGTCCAATATTTTGGACAGTATCTGACACAGCAATTCAATCCCAATCCCTCTTTGCAAATCATTTCTTTAATCAAGCACTATGAACAATGAAATCAAAGTGCATAGGGAAGCATCATGACCTCATAGCATTTTATTAAAATCAGCCCAGTATTAACATGCAGTACAGAATCAGCAAGTATTTAAAAAAAAAAAAAAAGTGTTCTTAACGATATGACCTTGATTTAATAAATTACATTAAGGCATTAACTCTTATTCAGGCACTATTTTCACCACAGTTGAGCATTTTGTGATTGAGATGCATCTCTGTTGTTTTAGCCCAGTCATTGGTGGTTTCTGTGATGAAAAATGTTACCCTCAGTGTGGAGGATACTCTGAACTTGACTTGCTCAGTAGCTGCAAAGAACCTACTTTCCTTGGGTATAGAGGTGATCTGGTTGGTCAAGGAACTTAGCAACGCTAACAACCAGCGAGTACTACTCCACGTTGGACGTGATGGCCAAGTGCTGACTGGCTCTGAGCTGGTGAGCATGAGCAGGGTTCAACCAGGCATGTTCAGGCTTCTCCTCTCCGAAGTGCAGCCCTCAGATTCCGGCCTGTACTCGTGCCAGGTGAAGTTCTGGTTGCCACAGGGCAATGGAGGATGGTATCAGGCAGCTGAGAAAACCTCTGATCCTGTCCAAGTCCAGGTCACACAGCTGGGTAAGAAGATTTTATACATTTTTTTTAATCAGTTCTCTCCATCACCCCCCCCCCCCCTTCCTTGCCTGCTTATTTTTCTCGCTCCTGGCATTTTTCCTAGAGCGCTGTTGAGTGAAGTGTTTACCTCATCCACAGCCACCTTTTCACATACAGTTTTACTTTTGCAGCTTGAACGTTGAAACACTGTGTGCATGTAGTAGGAAGTGTTCAGACAAGCCTCACCAATGTTTTGCATGATCGTCATTCTGAATAAACCTGTTAGTCTTCTTGAGGATTACAAAACTGTGAGCAGGTGATTATGATTAAGATATCATCATATTTGTATAAAGCGGTTTGCTGTTTGTTGTTACCGTGCATCTGCAGTGTGAAGGTCTTGGATAAGATTTACCTTGTTGTGTTTTTGAACACCTAAAAAAACACTAGCCAAAGTTATTCATACGTCATCAGGCAGCAAAACTGCCAGAGGCTGTAGAAAGTCCCAGACATGACCAAGAACTTACTTTCATTTTCCCACTGACTAACTGTTATAATGCCTACCCTGTGCAGCATTTCGTGCTTTTTGTACATTTAATTAGCATTCTGTTTTGTATTACTGATTAATTCACCTGTACTCCTGAAAGAGTCCGACACATTATGTGGTTTGGTGTAGGAAATATGGGATTAACTTTTTACATTTTTATTGACGGTGCAAAATAACTTTTTTTAAAGTTTAACAATTGTTTACTATGCTGTTTAATCATATTGTACCTTTTTTGTTTGTCCTGTTTGGTTTGGATATGGTGCTATCTCTGCCCTCGCTTGAAGTTAGCCAATAAACAAGCAATGGCATAGCACTCTAAGTTTCAAAAGTCACACAACTCTTATCCTTTATTTTATAATAGATGGTTAAAAAAAGGCAATTGCTGGGAAAACCTATAAAAGTCATACCTTTTGCTGTTACAGATACTTGCTGTTTATTCTACACTAATCCACTGTCCTCTGTCGGTGATAACCGACCTAATGGACCTTTTCCTGTGTGGTTTTCTTTCTCCTGTACACCTGCCTATAATGAAGGTTAGAGGAACAAACAGTACAACTGTCTGCTGTTTCAGTGGTTTGGTTTCTCTATCTGTCTATAGAAGGAAGTGTTCTGTTCTGACAAGCTCTTTACTGTATTAGTCCCCTTTCTGTGTGTGTGAGTAATGCTCTATGATTCTGTGTGCTTAATCTTTATTGTGCTTAGGCATTAGGTTTGCAGGTTATGTAATGTTCTTTTTATTCCAGACTCAAGGCGGCTTCTAAACTAACAATAAGAAGATTGACTTGAACTCGTTCTCATGTCAAGACAAGATTCCTTGCGTAGAAGTCACTGCCGAATTTTACAGCGCTTGCTTATTTGCCTATGGGTCCAGATGTTTGAGCCACCCTGTCGAGCCCTTTTTAGTAAATACTTGTTGTATTACTATTGATTGTTTTAAAACAGATTGACTGTGCTTAAATATTTACTTTAATGTGCTTTTCAAATGTACAAAACACAAATTAGTTTGTTTTTCCACGAACAGCAGAATTTAAATTTATTCTGAAAATACAACACTTGAGTCTTGTGGCTTAAATCATCTATGATTGGTGTGCCTGTGAGTGTGCAAAGCCTGAACAACAGTTGGGAACAAGATAGAAGGAATGTAAATCCTTTGTTTTGTTCCTCTAATATAGTTCTGTTTGATCAAAGGTTGAGTGTATGACACTGCATTCCTTTCTTATTGCAGTCGCAAGTAGGAAAAGCACATATGGACTTCTGTCAAAATATGGACTTGTTGTACAAGTTAATGCTTTATAATGACATTAAATAAATGTTGTTGTTGTTTTTTTTTTTCCTCCCTTCTCTGCATCACAGAACCAGATTTTCAGCTGGGTCTCACAGCCCGACAGATTCCTCAGTTCACAAATGACCCCACCGTGCTCCTCTGTGAGGTGACCAATCTACTGAACATGCAGGATGGTCGTCTGAGTGTAACTTGGTACTATGCCGGCATGCAAGCAGGCACATCTCCGCCCGTAACCATTGCTTCCCTAGATTATCTTGGGGTACTTGTTCCGGGAGATTTATATCAGCAGTTGCTGGCTACTGGAAATATTGCAGTGACGCGCAGTGGTCTGAACAAATTCGGGCTACAACTGCTGCACACTCGGGACAAGGACATGGGCTCCTACTCCTGCAGTGTGTCTGCCTGGACTCGTGGCCGTCAGGGAGACTGGAACAAATCCAAAGAGCTTAAGTCTGCTCCAGTCACAGTACAGTGGTCCTCAAATAGTAAGCAACTTTTTTTCCTTCTGCGTAGTTGATTATTTCTAACTGAATCATCTTGTCAAAGTGAATAATTTACCTTGACTGCTTTTTAAATAAGAAACCTCCTAAGCTCGATTTGATTTGTAGTTTATAGTGGTACTTCGGCATACAAATGTAATACTTTCCAAAGGCGAGTTCTTAAGGCGAAATTTCATAATATTTGTAATATGACTGTAAATAGTTGTATTTTGTGCACTGCAGTGTCTGTTTTATATAATACACATTTGGATTTGGCGTATTGAGTGTAGTTTTTAGGCTGCCAGATCACTCGTCTGCCGACTGCTTGATCACTCGTATGCCGAAATTGCTTCGCAGAACCAGATTTTAAGCTGAGTCTCGCAGCCCGTCAGATCCCTCAGTTCACAAATGACCCCACCGAGCTGCTCTGTGAGGTGACCAATCTACTGAACATGCAGGATGGTCGTCTGAGTGTAACCTCGTACTGTGCTGGCATGCAAACATATTATATTGAAAAATACAGCCAAAATGTTGGCTGTACAAATGTTGGCTGGTGCATACATCGGGTGTTCGTATGCAGAGGGTCCACTGTGGTTAAATGTTTGCGAAATTAGGCATTTTAAAATACATAAATGGATATATTCCCACATTTTGGGTAGTTACTAGTTGATTTCTTAGTGCAGCAAATTTAGTCAAATCTCTAAGGTCACAGTCATTGACAGGACAGCAGATGATGCATGAATGTGACTTTTGTGTCGTAATACAGACATGAATGAGAATAAGTGGCTTTTAATTGCTGAAATAATGAGGTCTTCTTAACAACAGTTTAGACGCACAAAGATCTTTCTGTTAGAGTGGAAAGTATATACTGCTCATTCTAATAAGCTTCCAATTCCAGTGCTATGCAGTGACAATGTTAATTACTGCTGGCATTTTGTCGTGTTTGCATTTGTACTTCAGTGTAGAAAATAAATGGAACGTATTGGAGTTAACATATTGACCTAACATATTGAACAGATTGACCTTTGTTTGCAGCACCGGTGCTCAGTGTGGCAGCCAAACAAGAAAATGTGGCTTCGACAGTCGGCTCCACTTTTGAGATGATCTGCCAGGTGACTGGTCAGAACATACAAAACCCCGCCTATTCAGTGCTCATCCACTTTGAAAAGACGCCAGGTGGAAAGTCACAGAAACTTCTCTCTCTGAGTGCGGACTCCATACTGAAGCAGGAGGAGGGAGTGGTGCCCAGTCGTGCTGGTAGTGTGGCTCTGGAGAAGACTGGTCCACAAGAGTACCGCTTCCGTTTAAATGGAGCTCAAGTCTCTGACCAAGGTTCCTACTACTGTTATGTGACGGCTTGGACTCGTGATCAGAGCAACATATGGAACAGCGAAGTCAGTGCTGAATCAAATAAAATACAGCTTGCCGTTGATGACACAGGTATCATCCTACAAATATGCTTTACATATTGAACAGATTAGAGCCTGCCTTAGTGTTACTGATATTTATAGCTTATATAGTTCATTGTCTGTTGCATTGGCCTGATTATCTCTAGATAGGAACTCCCTCAGGGCAAATTGCTACTGCAGCTTATATAGGCTTTCAGTCTCTCTTATTCACTTCGACATGCCAGTCTACAATTTTCTTCACTGCATCACTGATCTTACTGTTTAATTTCCTTAAGGAAGGTCAGTATGAAAGCGTGTGGCCTTAAAATTGTGTGTGTGTCCCTTTCCCTCACAGGTCCTGTATTCAATGTGTCTATTTACTCAGACAGTAGTCAGCTGAAGCCTGGGGACACAGTCAAAATGAAGTGTATTATGGATGTACAGGGGGCTACATCAAACACAGGCAAGTAGTCTGCCATTTGTATTGTAGTGAACATGGTGAGTAGAGCTGATAAATACAGATACAATCTGAATACAGTGAGTTATTTGGACTCCATAACTGTACTATGTTGTGAGCAGGATAAAAAAAAAGAACAAGGAACGAACATTTTGAGAGAGATTTTTTTTTTGTTAATATAAAGGGTATCTTGTCTACCCTTTGCAGTTTTAGTTCTATAGCTAAATAGCATGGAGTAATTTTCAGGGCTCCTGTTCCACGTCCTGTTTGCTTAGCTAGCTGTTAGAATGTGTTTGCAGAAGGTTCATTGTTGTAGGGTATTGCGTTGCTAAGTAATACGAGACAATGTTCCTTCTTTGCACCAATCTTTGTGGCACCAGGTGTGTAAACCTTTTTTTTTTTCTGGGGGGGGGGGGACTTATAATATTAGCATTACGCAGCTCTAACACATGATGATAGAACCTATATTTGCATTATTTATTCACTTGGAAAATTGTAAATGTTTGCTGTGGGGTGTAATTCATTAATTCAGATCTAAATTGTCATTGCGCAACACTAAGCCTGAACAAATTTTTTCTTGTATCTAATAAATTGATTGACCAGGGGGGTGTTCTTCGTACGTCGCTAACTCAGTTAGCTGGATTTGATTGTTGTGGATTTGTCCTGATCTTGGATTGTTTCGTTCTCCGATGCTCATCTCGCACTTGTTGTCATAGCAACATGTCCGTAAGCTTGAACCTGCTCGGTAGCAGGTTTATTTCATGTAAACAGGATTAAGGCTGCGCTCCTGCCGGGTTATGATTGGTTGAAATGGTGAGGTCACATCTGATTGGTTAAAGAGCGCTGACATGGACTGACTCACGTGGGGAAAGAAAAGTATCTTACATGCATATATACGTCTTGCCATAATATATATATATATAGGTATATAGATATATAATTGATATCAAATATTATATTAGAACATAAATTCATAGGTTTTCTATTATTATAATAAACTCTAGGCACGAGACAGCCCTCAAGACCATTAATTAAAGTTCTTGTATAATGTTTATTTTGTAACATATTTATTTTTCAGGGGTTCGTTATAAATATGCATATATATATATATATATATATATATATATATATATATAGATAGATAGATAGATATGTATAATAAAAATAATTTTTTTTATAATGAAAAATTGGACAAAACTAATTTTATTATAAAGTAAACAATATAAAAGTATACATGTTTTTTTTTTAATATTCATATTTCTATTTTTCCATATACAACATATTTATTTTCATATTTCTTATTTTATTTTATTGTCTCATGTAATTTGTAAAACATATGTGCATATTATGTTCTAATATATTTGATAGCGATTGTGTGTGTGTGTGTGTGTGTGTGTGTGTGTGTGTGTGTGTGTGTGTGTGTGTGTGTGTGTGTGTGTGTGTGTGTGTGTATGAGGAGGGGGAATCCATGGCAGGGAAGCATTTCAGCGCATAACAGGTGTTACAAAAAAATTTAGCTTGTTCTTTTGTCATTTCGTCAACCAATCAAAGGACTTGTGATCAGTGTTTCTACTGTCGATGCATATCGCCTTTTAAACCAACGCACGAGCGCGCAATAATCCTAGACAACTCAATCCGGCCATACTAATCATCAACAACAGGTGTGCTGGAAGAACCGACTTAGCCAGGTCTTAATTAGCACGATGATCTCATCTTAGATGTGTCAATTCATCCCGGATGTTTCAAGCGACGTACGAAGAACACCCCCCAGCAGAGCAATACTGGTAATTTCCAAATAGAAATACCAATATAGAATGTCACATTTCTGTGTGTGGGTGTTTGATATGTGTTTATGTTGTGTGTGTGTGTGTGTACACACACTACCTTTCAAAAGTTTTAGAACACTTTCTAACTCCATGATTGTTCCTGATTTCTTTCTTTCTACATTGTAAAGGAATGCTGAAGGCGTCCAAAAATGCATTAATCTCCTTTGAACAGTTGATGGTGAGATGTATCTGCTACTTATGCTCTGTAAAGACTTCATAACGCCTCTAATCTGAGGTGCTGTTAATTGGTGATTTTTCAGGCTGATAACTCTAAATGAACTTCTGGTCTGTGGCAGAGGTAGGTCTTGGTCTCTCGCCCTCCTGGGACGGCCTTCATGAGAGCCAGTTTCATTATGGTGCTTGACCTATTTTGCAAATGCCCTTGACAATACTGTTCTTGCAAGAACTATTACAGAAAGGCTGACCTCTGTGTCTTAAAATATCAAATCCCTAGTATTGTTGTAGAAAATAAAACACTAAACAAAAAAAAGAAATTTGCAAGTGTTCTAAAACTTTTGAACATATATACACACACACACACAGTGGGAACTTGAATTTCGAGCATAATTCATGACTCGTATTCCAAAACACTCGTAAATCAAAGCACATTTTCCCATAAGAAATAATGGAAACTCAACTCTTATTCATTCCACAGCCCCAAAAAATAAATGCATAGAAATAATTAATACAAAATATAAAGTAAAAATAAAACTAATTAACCTGCACTTTACCTTTAAAAAAAAATAAGTAAAAATAAATCCAGACAGATAGGTGTTATCTTTTATGTGCATAGGCACTGTGTGTTTTTCTCTTGCTCAGTGGAGTGTGTGCGTTATGTATGTGTGCACGTGTAATCTGATACTGTGCCGCACATGCCGTGCCGGTTCACAGACACTCTCTCTCGCGCGCCTTTAATGTGTGTGTGTGTGTTTGTGAAGCACCCCCTGTCTGCTTCACACACACACACAAACACGCACACTAAAGGCGAGTGTGTCTGTCTGTCTGTCTGTCAAACGTAATGTGTAAATATTTGTATGAACACTAAAAGAGTCAACACCATAAGACATAAACTAAAAATGTTTCACAATGTGTCCCTGAATGAAGGGAGGCTCAAAATCAAAAGTACCAGTCAGTATCTGGTGTGGCCACCAGCTGCTTGAAGTACTGCAGTGCATCGCCTCCTCATGGACTGGACCCCCTTCTTTGATATCACCTTCACAATTCTTGCATCCATTGAACTTGAGTTTTTGGACAGTTTCTGCTTGAATTTCTTTGCACGATGTGAGCTTTGATTGATTCTTGTGAGCATTGATTAGGTGTGGCCAAATAGTTGGTTTATGCATAACTGCAAGCCTTTAAAGGATCCTACACCTTGAGATTCACGGGATTCCAGAGGCACCAGCAGCTTCAAATACCTGTTTGCGGCTTTGTAATGGCATTTCAGCAGCTGCTCTCTTAATCCGATGAATTTGTCTTCCAGAAACCCAGAAAAAAAAAATATATATATATATATAAATATATACTGTATGCATATACTGTACACATGTGTATCTTTTTTTCAGCTGCGCTCTAAAGAATGGCACATTTATTTCAAGGCTAGTATTAGCCTAGTTGTTCATGGTTTGAGAATAAGGGCCATTGTTCTCCCCTAAGGCCCTGAAATTATCTTTGGTTCATAGAAAGCACTTGCTATTCCTGTCTGAGTGCTGTGCCCCGCTGTCATCACCATACTCACTCCCACTCAGTTACTAGGACTGTACATTGTAATGGAAATAAGTGAGCTCACCACTCCATTAAAACTAAAATTGCAGAATAACGTGAAATAATTCTTTAACAGCCATATTGAAAAATCATATTCTGTGCATTATAGTAAGGCAATGTTCAGCAATTTGTAATGTTTCTTTGTGAATTTAATATAATTTCCTGTACATAAGGCTGTAGAGTAGTTTTCTGTGTTTTAACTTGGTCAATCAAGGCCTTCTGTACTTTCAAACAACTGATTGCGGACTCTTACTGCTTAGTTAACATTTCAAAGATTTTTTATTTATTTTTACCAATAGGAAGTGATCCATATACGTTTGCTTTCAAATAGTATGATGGTATGAGTTTGAAGCAAAAGGGGGAAAAAAAAATATATATATATATATATATATATATATATATATATATTTCATTCCCCTGGCCAAGTTTAAAATTCTGAAGGGGAAAAATTATACATAAGATGGATTAGAGTTCAAAAGCTGATTGAGACAATGGATCAGAATTTCAGCTTTAATTTCAAAATATTTACATCTACAGTATAAATGTTGAACAACTTTAAACATGGATCATGTATAGTATTAGCACCCTGTATACAAGATGAAGTGGTAAAGGCAATGAGTGAACCTTTCTGTAGACTTTTGAAACTACCTACACTACTATATGCGATCCATGACCTTGTATGTTTTACGTCATGAGCAGAGCCTTTCTTTTTTTCACACACTGGGCTTGTCATCACTTTGGTAGAGGTAAAATTTTTGTCCTAGTGGCTACTCCAGTGGCAAGTCTCGGTATTTCTCTCAAATTCCAATCTGACCCTCTGAGTCTTATTGCTAATGGGTTTTTTTTTTTTTTTTTTTTTTTGGTCTTGTGGTATGACCTCTATATTTTGAGTGTTGTTGATGTCACTTCCTGTTGTGTTGGGTTTTTCATGACAGAAACATTGAGAGGTGTTATGAACTACTGGTCAGCCAAATAAAACTGCAGAAGTCTGGTTGTGAGTGCAGCAGTGGTTTACTCCCCCTCCCCAAAGACATTCAACATTGTACTGGCAAAGCCTAATGTTTTAGTGAGGCTGTGATTAAATATTCCCTTTTTCTTAGCTTCAAATTATTGTTGTTGGAGACACACAGTGCAACATAAATTTAACAAGGCACACCTGGACAACAAGGGGAAAAAAGTTATATTTTCCAGTATTTTAGATCACTTGATGGGTGGGTTGAAACTAAACTTAACATGTTCTATGCTATTTAGGAGATCTAGATATAAATATCAGGAAATTAAAGTTGAATTTCCGATTCTTGATCTCAAACACAAATGTCAATGAAAAACAATTAGGAAAAACAAATTAACTGTCCTTGCTGTTCCGATTCTTTTGGAGGCAGTTGCGCATATATCCTAATGTGGCTCATAAGTCTGTGTAGAGTCGAAAATGACTTGTCTCTGGTAGGTACAGAGAGGTGTAGCAGCTCAACCCTTAGCATTACATCATGGTCATTTTTGGAGATTCCACTCATAGCAGAGGGCATGCATGCAGGTGCCTGCCTGACAGAGTCGCAGCATTTGGATCCTAAAGAAGTTTTGCACTCTTCGTCTTAAAGGTGTTGAGTACATTTGAAAGCCCCCCCCCCCCCCCCCCAATTTAATTGTAATTTCTTCTCTTTCCCTGTCTCTCAGGTGAAGTGGCGTATGATGTTCAGTGGTTCCAGAGTCCTACACAAGCACTCAAAAATGGTGCTGTGCCCCTCATCAGCATGGACCAGTGGGGAGTGGTGAAGAAGAGCAAAGGAAATGAGAGCACACAGTGTAGTATAGAGCGAACAGACAGGGACACATTTGTGCTCAGTGTTTACCATGTTCAGGACCGGGACATGGGCGAGTACTACTGCATGGCCAAGCTCTGGCATTTTTCTTCTGACACTGGAATTTGGAGTGAGGGAAAGCAGCTTACATCTACCCCAGTCTTTCTCTCCATCAACTTAGCATGTAAGGATTATTTTCTATGCTGCACCTTTATATATAGTAGTTACAAACAACTGCAAATGTGTTGTGTCTTTTTATAAAATAAAAAAAACTGTTTTTGTCTCTCTCCAGTGTGGGACTCCATCAAGAACCCAGTGCTTTATGGCCTTGCAGCAGCTCTATTTGTTGGCCTGCTGTCTATTGTTCTTGGACTTATCACTTCCCGCTGCTGCTTTTCCAGAAACCCTATGCACACACCACGCAGCAAGCTCATGGACATGGAGATGGACTGAGCCACATGCTCCTGCTAACGAGACCTCATTTTACTTTAACCCACTTCAAGATAGCATGGCTGCTAATGTCCTTAAATTGTATTGAGCCACGAGTATTTAGGTAGGTGTAAGTGCACTGTTTAAAGGAGGAAAAGGAGAATCTTTACTACTTATGTGCACTCAGGAGGGTGTGGTCACTCCAGGGAGATGCAGTTGGCGAATCTCCGGATTTACTTGCTGACAGTGGCCCCATCCACCTTAACTACTGTTCTCAGACCCTGTCCTGGGTTCAAATGTTTTTGGAGACACTTCATCAGGAATAACATTTTGAACTTCTTTAAGACATAAAATTGCATTGCGCCTATAACCGGTACATAATGAGGAGCAGATTTTTATTCCTGTATGAAGGACACTTGTGAGAGCTGTGAAAGCACATGGGACAAGTAGGGAAGCATTACTTTTTCAATTTATTACCCCATTCCCACTCCAGATTCAGCCCCTGTCATTTCGCGACATCAGCCATGCATGTCCAGCATCAAACCAGCCTGCCTGTCAGTCAGAGCGGAGCCCTGCTGTTCGAAAGAGTGCTATTCAGGAGTCCTGCTGACCGTCACTAATGGCCAGGGGCATGGTTTCCTGATCTGCTCCCACAATGCACCCCTCTCTCTTGTGCACACAATGCCATGTATTAGGGTATGCTTGGCTACAATCTAGAGCCCATTGTTCTGATGGCTATCAGTTACTAGAACTGTGCACTTTGGGAGAGAAAGTGTGTCTTGCTTGCTCTGCTAGTATTCAACAGTGACTTTGCATAAAGCCCTGATAAATTATCCTTTACTTTATGCTCACAAATGCTCCCTTCCTTCACACAATGCGTGCACACAACCACTAATTTTAAAATGCAGAATTTCTTTTCTCAGAAAATAGAACAGCTGCACTGACATTGCCCTCAAACTGCACTCAACTGTTCTCTTGTCCATTACAAGCAGTGTCTCTCCTTTGAAAGCAGCTGCTGTTGTCCTGCAGTCCTCCATTATGTGACTGAGAAAACGTCTACAGTTGGATATTTCCTTTATTGATTTAAAGTAAGATTATGTATTTGTTGGTAAAGAGAGTTATTTAGGATGAAGCCGACCCCAGAACACAACATTCTGCACTATATTGCTGCATTGTGTAAAATCACTTATAGGATTTAATTTTTTTTATTTCTATTTTAAGTAGCATTTTGGAGGTTTGTTAAATTGATACTCAACTGAGTGCAGCTTTGCACTTTCCTGTATTTTCATTAAATGGTTTGTAAACAATGATTAATACATAAATCAGGAAATACTTCCTCCAAAACTTACTATAATGTAATAAAGGTTTTTAACAACTACCAGGTGAATAAATTTTTTTTCTTTCCTTAGCCCCTCAGAATGTGTTCTGCATTGACTGAGTAAATTAATATATAGATAAATACTGCAATAATTAAGATAAGGTTAAAAGAAATGCTGCTAGCTTAACTATATGTAACTGATGCAGTGAGAAGCTACTCATTGCTTAAGCAACCATGTTGAAAGGTGTATCCCTTGGACATGGAAAAGATGTTAATCATGTTAAGATGTTAAGAGCCAAATTATTGACCTGCATCAAGCAAAGAAAATAAAGATTGAAGATCACTTAAACACTTCAAGTTGTATTGTAAAAACATTGATAGAAACCACAACTATATTTAATATTGAAAAAAGAGCATTTCCTCATTCAATATTCATCAAGAACTGAGACTCAACAGATGGTGTGGTCATTAAACATCTGTTTGTGGAGAGTTTTTTTTTCCAGTTTTTTAGGATGCATAAATATTTGACTTGAAACAATGGAAGATCATCATGTGGTCTGGGTTCGGACTCCCCCTATTCTGGAGCAATTGGAGTGTCAGGGTAAGGAGGGAAGTGCACTGTGGAATAAAAAGACCTCAAACAAATACATGTTTTTCTTCCCACAGAACCTACAGTCAGACCCATAAATTTTGAAACAAAGAGGTTTTGGGGCATTTGGCCCTTTCACCAGCACCACATTAAATTAAACCCTCATGACACAAAGTCAAGACTTGACAAAAGTGTGGCACTTCCAATCAAGAATTATTTATTTTATTTTTTTATACACAAGCACTCCACTTAGGGGTTCATAAAGAGCATAACAAACTAACAATCTTATACACATAGGGTTTATCTTGAAAACTTGGATGAAAATTCTATGCAGTCAATGACTGCCTGAAGTTTGCAACCCATGGACATGACCAAATAAGTTTCCTCAAGAGTGTTCTTGATTTGGCTTGATGATGTAAAACGGTTCTTCATCAGTATGGACAGAATTCTGTGGTCTTTCATGCCTTTCCTGAAATTCCATCTTTTGAATTTTACAAATTGTTGCATTGCCATTCCCACTGTTCTTGGTCTGATGGGTTTATTTTTTTAATCTTTTTTTTTTTTTTTTTTTCAGCCTTATGATGAGAGTTTAAGTAAACAGCTACCAAATGTAACACAGCCACTTATTGGACTGAGCGAATAGGCCATGCAACTGCTTGTCGGGGCATTTGTTCCATTATTTATTAAAATGGGTCCGTGTGGAAATGTCTGTAAATTCTGGATTCTGTTACTGTCACACTTTTGTCAAACATAGTAAATTAGTCTTGAATTCCTGCACATATTGAGTGTTTAATTTCAAATCCAGTGTTGTGGTATATAGAGACCAAATGCCAAAAACTTCTTTGTTCCAAAATTTATGTGCCTGACTATATATTAGTTAGATGTTGAATTGTATATAAATGGAGACACTTTGTATCCTATTCAGAGCATTCCTTTCTAGTTATAAACATTTAGTTATACTTTATTTACATATTTGGGTTTGGTTAAAATTTAATTAAATCTTAAAACTCAAGTGACACAGATACAGAGCACAGCATTTTATGATGACAAATAAAAATGTGTTTATATGGAAGCCTTGCCGGTGTGTGTTAATAGGGAGGATTCAGACTTCTAACTGTGTATTTGGGTTTTCAGATATGTCAGATAGAATAAATGTTAGTACTTTTATAACGTGAAAATTTTACCACTACCAGAATATGTGAATCATGTCACAAATGTAATAGCATAGATAGTGTTTTTCTGGTGGTTCTTTCTATTTCTTTGCCCTCTTCTTCTTCTGAGCCTTTGGCTATTCCCTTTCAGGGGTCGCCACAACGAATCATCTAACTCCAACTAACCCTATCCTCTGCATCCTCTTCTCTCACACCAAATAACTTGATGTCCTCTCACTGCGTTCATACATCTCCTCTTTGGTTTTCGTCTAGACCTCCTGCTTGGCAGTTCCAACCTCAGCATCCTTCTACTAATATATTCACAATCTCTCCTCGGACATGTCCAAACCACCTCAATCTGGCCTCTGACTTTATCTCCATAACATCCAACATGGGTTGTCCCACTGATGGATTCATTCTTGATCCTATCCATCCTTGTCACTCCCAAAGAGAACCTCAACATCTTTGTTACCTCCAACTCATGGCACCCCTTTTACCTTCTCTGTACTTCTCCATCAGCATCCTCAAAGCAAATACTGCATCTGCTGTACTCTTTCTAGGCATGTAACCATATTGTTCACAAATGCTCACCTCTGCCCTTAACCTAGCTTCCACTACTCTCTACCAAAACTTTATTGCATGGTTCATCAGTTTAATAAGTCTGTAGTTGCCACAGCTTTTCACACCTCCCTTGTTCTTAAAGAACAGCACCAATACACTTCTTCATTCTTGTTAAACAGACCTAAGCACTTCCATACCTCCACAGGTGTCATCAGGCCCAACTGCCTTTCCACTCTTCATCCTCTTTAACACCCTCCTCAACTCACTCTTATTGATTTTTGCTACTTCCTGTTCCACAACAGTCACCTCTTCTACTCTGCATTCTTTCATTTTCCTCATCCATCATCTTTTCAAATTACTTCTTCCCATCACCCTCCTGCCATCTGTCAGTACATTTCCATCCCTATTTTTATTTCACAATGCGTTTCTTTGCCTCACCAACCTGTACAGATCCACCTCTCCTCCTTGCCCAACATTTTATGGACATGCGCTTACGCTGCATCTCCCTGTACTCCTGTCGACTGTCTTCAGTCCTTTCAGTGTCCCACTTCTTAGCTAGCCTCTTTCTCTGTTTACACTCATGGACTTCCTCCTTCTACCACCAAGTCGTGTACTTTTTCCTTACCTGATGATACACCAAGTACCCTCCTACCCGTCTCCCTGATCACCTTAGCTGTAGTTGTCCAGTCAACTGGAAACACCACCTGACCACCCAGAGCCTGTCTCAGCTCCTTGATGAAAACCAGACAACATTCTTCCTGTTTCAATTTCCACCACTTTGTCCTCTGCTCTGCCGTTGTCCTCTTCACCTTCCTCACCACCAGGTCCATTTTACACACCACCATCCTGTGTTGTCTGGCTACACTCTCTCTACCAACACTTTGCAGTCACTGATCTCTGAGATTACAACGTTGACACAAGATGTAGTCCACAAGATTGAGTGCTTCTGCTTCCCCTCTTATGTCACCCTATGTTCCTGCCTCTTCTGGAAGAAAGTATTCACTACTGCCATTTCCATCCTCTTTACAAAGTCCACCACCATCTGTCTTTCTGCATCTGCACCTGTCCTGAAGACCAAACCTGCCCATCACATTCTCATCACCTCTGTTCCCTTCCCCAACATGTCCATTAAAATCTGCACCAATCACCACTCTCTCACCTCTAGGGATGATCTGCGTTACTTCATCTAACTCACTCCAGAATTTCTCCTTCTCTTCTAACTCACATCCTACCTGTGGGCCATAACCAGTAACAACGTTGCACATCACCTCTTCAATTTTCAGCTTCAGACTAAACCTATCTCTTTTCACCTCCAGAACATTCCTTACAAACTCCTCTTTTAGGATAATTCCTACTCCATTTCTTTACCTATCCAAACCATTATAAAACAACTTGAACCCTGCTCCTAAGCTTCTAGACTTGCTCCTTTTCACCTGGTCTCCTGGACACACAGTATATCCACCTTCCTTCTCTGCAACATGTCAACCAACTCTCCCACCTTCCTTATCATGGTCCCAACATTTAAAGTCCCTACTGTCACTCCCAAACTCTTGCCTTTCCTCTTCTCTCTGCCTATGAACACGCCTTCCTCCTTTCCTTCTTTAACCAACACTAGCCCAATTTCCACCAGAACCCTGTAGGTCAAAAGCATTAGCGGTGGCTGTCGTTATTAACCAGGGCCACGACCAATCCGGTATGGTAGTCCTGTTAATGATTTGCATAATTGATTTGTCAGATGCCCTTCCTGCCACAACTGCCTGCATTTATCCAGACTTGGGACTGGCACAAGGCACTGGATTGTGCCCCCCTGTGGTTGCATTATGCTATTTCTTTGCCTATTGTCAATTTTTTTGCTCAGTCATGTTTGGGTAGTTTCGGTTCATTATATTACCAATTTTGTGCTGGAAAAAAAGGATATGTCACTCTATCCTGAGCCCTATATATGTTTATTTGTTTTTCCTTTTCTTAAATAATGTCAAATGTTCTAAGCTTTAAGGGGTCTACATGACCAGTCAATTGGATTGGAAAACCTTCAACATTGTCAGATATGTTGTTACACTGGAAATCTTATACATCAATCCCATTGGGTTTAAGAATATCATATGTTCTGTCATGATGTCATTGGTCTTTTCAACCAACAGTTATGCTAGCCACCACCAGCAGGGTAATGAGCATACACTCACTCACACACTATAGGCCGTTTAGGAATGCCAGTTAGCCTAATCTGCAGATCTATGGACTGTTTAAGGAAACCAGAGTATCCGGAGGAAACCCACCAAGCATGGGGAGACCATGCAAACTATATGCACACAGAGGCGGGGAATCGGCCCTGGCCGGCAATAGAACCCAGACTCTGGAGGTGCGATGCAACCACTACACCAGTACACTACACTACACCAGAGCCAGTAATTTTTCTAAAAATGTACAATACTCCGTAAGGCATTTTCCCTCCTGGTGTGATAATCCCTTCAACTTGAATGCCAAGTCTCCAGTCAGACCTTCCAACATACTCATCTGTCTGTCACATGCTATCTACATGGCACCACTGACACTCGGCCCATCCTCAGTTTGGATCGAGATTTAGTTGTGAGGCCTGGACCTGAATTTTTAGACAGATACAGTTCAAGGCTCATAGCTATAGAGAAGATAGAAGACACCACCTACAGACTTAAGATAAGTCAGGTACAACAGTCTGACAGTGGTGAGATCTACTGCCAGGCTGGGGAGTCTCAGTGGGGATCGCTCTTTGTTTAGGATTTGCCACAGGAACACCATAAGCTCCAACTTAGAAGTCAAAGCTCTTGGTAAAACTATTTTTAAAATATAATTTTTTATTGTTTGAATGAACTGGACACTTGTACTATACTTTTACTGTGCTTGTATCAGGCTAACTATTATCCTTTACACATAGAACACTAATAGTTTATTTCTTGATTTCAATGTGTTTCTGTGTGTCAGGCTCAGATCATGAAGTGTTCCTCAAATCTGTGTTCTGAATCCGGCTCTTGAGGAAAGAGGAGTGATGGAGATCCAGTGCAGCATAGATGCTCAGAATTTTCCAGGACATTTCTTCTCCATGACTTGGCTGAGAAACAACATGGAATTGGCTCAAATTGGTCCCACTGGTGTGGTGTCTGTAGCTAACACGTACATGAGAAGAGAGAATGATGGTGAGCTGTGAAGAAAGAAAATATAATCTCCAACCTCCAACCAGTCAGGGCTGAGGATGAGGGCATGTATTAATGTAAAGTTGTACAAGAAGAGATGACAGACACTGTCAGAGGAACAGAGGAAAAGGCCAGCTATCCCATGAAGAATCTGTGCACACCAAAGGACATGTAATGTTTTGTCTTTTGTGACAAAATAACTGCACACTGGGCGAAGGAAGACACAGTCAATGGGTTCTTCTTTCTACTGATGATTTTATTAACTTATGGCTTCACATTACATATTGTGGCGTACACATTCTACATCATTAACCAGATGTTCACTGGATATTGGTCTTTTAAAGACCAAAAAAATCTTGTGACTATAGGATCAACATAAATATCTTGGCAATATATGGCCTGTTGCAACACGACTGCAGGGTTGCGGCTCTCTATGACTAATCTTGCCTACCCCTGTCCTAGGGGATTTATACGATCCTCAACAAACTGGGCCTATGTCATCTCAATACACTGAGGATGCAAATTGCAGAGGAATTTTGGATATCTCAAATGGGTCAGCTGTGACGACGCCTTAAACTTATTCTGAAAAGTGGTTAATAACTTTCTGTGTGACATCATTTTGAGTGACATCACATTCAGTGACATCATAGAGTGATGCTTTTTTCCAACATCTGGGGTTTTTTGGAGGTCTAGAAGTAAAATCCCCCCTTTTTTGAAAATTATGTCATAATGGTATTGGTATGTTCCCTGCAAATGCATGTGCCCACAGTGCCCATTGTTGTTCTGGTGCACCCAGGTGGCGATGGCGCAAGGTGCTTGGGCCCGTTCATTGTCACTTGCAACTGGTGTTTCGCCTGAAGGCCCGGGTTTGATCCCCAGCCAGTGTTCAAACCCAGGCACTGGATGCATTGCCTCCCCAAGTCTGGATAAAATGGGAGGGCTGTGTCAGGAAGGGCAACCGGCGTAAAACCTGTGCCAAGCTTGTATGTGTGGACCAGATAGTCTGTTGTGGTGACCCCTGTGGAAGCCGAAAGACCAACAACAATATACAGTGCAGTATATACAGTGTGTGTTTATACTGCACTGTATATATACAGTGGGTAAGGAAAGTATTCAGACCCCCTTAAATTTTTAACTTTTTTGTTATATTGCAGTCATTTGCTAAAATCATTTAAGTAAATTTTTTTCCACATTAATGTACACACAGCACCCCATATTGACAGAAAAACACAAAATTATTGACATTTTTGCAGATTTATTAAAAAAGAAAAATATCAAATGGGCCTAAGTGTTCAGACCCTTTGCTCAGTATTTAGTAGAGGCACTCTTTTGATCTAATACAGTCAGCCATCTTTTTGGGAAAGATGCAACAAGTTTTTCACACCTGAATTTGGGGATCCTCTGCCATTCCTCCTTGCAGATCCTCTCTAATTCTGTCAGGTTGGATGGTAAACGTTGGTGGACAGCCATTTTAAGGTCTCTCCAGAGATGCTCAATTGAGTTTAAGTCAAGGCTCTGGCTGGGCCATTCAAGAACAGTCACAGAGTTGTTGTGAAGCCACTCCTTCATTATTTTAGCCGTGTGCTTAGGGTCATTGTCTTGTTGGAAGCACTCTGGAGGCACTCTGGTTTTCATCCAGGATATCCCTGTACTTGGCCGCATTCATCTTTCCCTTGTTTGCAACCAGTCGTCCTCTTTCTGCAGCTGAAAAACACCCCCACAGCATGATGCTTCCACCACCATGCTTCACTGTTGGGACTGTATTGGACAGGTGATGAGCAGTGCCTGGTTTTCTCCACACATATAGCTTAGATCTGGAGTGCAGGAAATGGGCTACAGGTTGCAAATTTTGCATGTCATTCGGAAATCAAGGTGCCAGAGTCTGGAGGAAGACTGTGGAGAGGGAAATGCCAAAATGCCTGAAGTCCAGTGTCAAGTACCCACAGTCAGTGATGGTCTGGGGTGCCATGTCAGCTGCTGGTGTTGGTCCACTGTGTTTTATCAAGGGCAGGGTCAATGCAGCTAGCTATCAGGAGATTTTGGAGCACTTCATGCTTCCATCCGCTGAAAAGCTTTATGGAGATGAAGATTTCATTTTTCACCACGACCTGGCACCTGCTCACAGTGCCAAAACCACTGGTAAATGGTTTACTGACCATGGTATTACTGTGCTCAATTGGCCTGCCAACTCTCCTGACCTGAACCCCATAGAGAATCTGTGGGATATTGTGAAGAGAAAGTTGAGAGACACAAGACACAAGAATCTGCAAAAGGATTCCCGACCAAGTATTGAGTGCATAACTGAACATAATTATTTGAAGGTTGACTTTTTTTGTATTAAAAACACTTTTCTTTTATTGGTCGGATGAAATATGCTAATTTTTTTTAGATTTTTTGGGTTTTCATGAGCTGTATGCCACAATCATCAATATTAAAACAATAAAAGGCTTGAACTACTTCAGTTTGTGTGTAATGAATCTAAAATATATGAAAGTCTAATGTTTTTCAGTACATTACAGAAAATAATGAACTTTATCACAATATGCAAATTTTTTTTAAAAGGACCTGTATATATACACAGTACTTTTTCTCAGCATCCAGGATTTTTTGGGGGGTCTTAACATGATCAAAAAGTCATTAAAATTGCTGCCATTAGGATGCCTGACAGTCTGGGCCCCAGGTGTGACACAGGGCCCTCGCACAAGTTTTTGCTGCATAGCAGCTCATACACACTAGCATGTATGCACATGAAACACAGTACATAGAGCTCATTGAGCTGAACAGCTCCCCTTAGTTCGGTCCTAGTTGCAGTCCTGCCGATTACAGCTCCAATCCTAAAAAAAAATGGAATGGATGGTTTCAGTTTTGAATTTCTGAATGATTAATGCCACACTTTTGTCAAACCCATTGAAATAAAGCTGAATTTCAAATTCGATGTGGTGGTGTACAGAGGCCAAATTCTTTGTTCCATAATATATGGGCCTGAGTTTAAACCATTTAGATGTTAAATTGTATATAATTGGAGGCACTTTGTATCCTATTCAAAGCAAAATGTCTATTTAAATTACAGTTTTAGTTTTAAGATTCAACTTATACTGTAGTGATGTTTGGATTATAACCACTGAATTTAAATGACCAGCCAACTGGATTGGACAACTTCCAACATTGTCAGATATATTTATCACACTGGAAATCTGCTACTTTGGTCATATTGGGTCTAAGAATACTACATGAGAATGTGATTTCTCACCCTGTTTGATGTGGACTTATCAATTGTTACTTTGTTTGCTTTGTTACTGAACACTGTACCGGCTGAGCACTAGTATGTGAAAAGCCAGAGTGTGATTCAGCTGCTTCATTTATTAGAATTTAAAATGTTCTTAAGTGATTATAACCAGTTCTCTTTTAATTGAGTGTTTTGTTGGATACTCTTATCATGTCTTTTCCTTTGGCATTATGGGCCTACATTAGGGGCCGGTGGGGCCAGGTAACACCAGATGTCGCCATTGAGCAGTGTATAGTTGTACAGTTACACAGGAAATTATTCAACCCTCATTTAAAATTAATTTGGTATGATTACAGTAAATTTACATTCACATTATACATTATGTGATTGTGACCATACCTAACTGCCATCTCTCCTCTTCTTCTCTTTCTCCCCCTCTTTCTCTTTCCTCTCTCCCCCTGTCTCCCCCTTTCACTCTTTCTCTCTCTCTCTCTCTCTCTCTCTCTCTCTGTCGAGCTACACATGTGGTTCCTGAGCTGCCAGTGATCCAGACTCCCTCTGCCCTCTGGACCTGTCTGACCCATCCTGGTGCCCCGCTTCTGGTTGGAGGTCTTGTCGCATGGATGCCCCGTGTGTCTCTTTGGGATGCGTCTGGTGTCTGGGGATGATTCTATCTACTTAGAAGACGGTTCTGGCCTCGACTGGTGTTGGCAACTGTTTCTCTGGGGACTTGACAATTCGATAGTTCAGGACTGGTACTTTCTACAAGTCTATCTGGACTCCATTCTAACATCAACTATTATAGCTGAACTGTCTGCCACCTAACACACAGTATAAATGCAGATAATTTCCTGCTACCCGTTTCACCCAGATGAAGATGGGTTCCCTGTTGAGTCTGGTTCCTCTCAAGGTTTCTTCCTATTACCATCTCAGGGAGTTTTTCCTTGCCACTGTCGCCCTCAGGCTTGCTCACCAGGGACTATCTGACCATTTTGATTCATACACATTCACATTCCATACAAACTTAAATAATTCTTTTGATTGTGTAAAGCTGTTTTGAGACAATGTCAATTGTTAAAAGCGCTATACAAATAAAACTGAATTGAATTGAATTTAGGCATGGTGTACTTTTCTGCATATGCTTCAATCTTTATAACCCAAACTTATCGCTGATTCATAAGGCCAAAACGTTCAAGTTTTGTTTCATCTGTACATAGAACAGAATTCCAAAACTTCTGTCTTTTTATATACTTTTTAGTATATTGTGTTCCAGGGTCAGTAGCCAGGTACATCTTGGGGTGTGTGCATGGAGACTTTCAGTGTTCAGGATGCACCTTGTAGTGCAACCAATTTTCATCCAGAGTGAAACATCAGTGCCTGCTCCCAAGAAATCTTTACACACACACACACATATTAATTATATATTTGTTTTGACTTTAACTTGAGAACCACTGAGCAGTGAGTTTGCCTTCTCTGACATGTTACTTTGGATGTCTTATAGCAGTGATCAATGCTGTTCAAATGCTGTTATTGATAATGCCACTTAGACCTCTATCTCCAGCTCCCCTTACCTCTGCCCCATGTTATTTTAATGCGTGCTTGTGATTTCATTGATGAGGTGCATTTGTATTTGGACTCAATGTGCAAGAACAATTCATGTTAGTGTATATTATGGCCAACCTGCATGGAGGTGAGTATAATGCATTACTGTGTAACACGTTACTGTATTATTTTTCCTGATAATGCAGTAATGTCACGACTTATATTTTTAATGTAATTTGATTACAGTTACCAATGTCAACAATATTACTAGTGTTACAAATGTAGTGTTTAAAAATTCATTAAAATGCATTAAAAATCACTTTTTGCGCGGCAGCATTAGGTAACGAACATGCATTGATCAATCGTCAGAGAGCTAAAACGAAACTTGATTTTTGTTCAGGATCTGAATGAAAATAACTTCAAATGAGCATCCAACCTTCAAAGCTAACATGCCTAACCTAAGACAGACAAGGAAGTCCAACATTGCAGAAATTTTTTTAAGTCCTTTTAGAACTACTAGACGGCAACGTACTGTAATACTACTCAAAATGTTATGTAAAACTTTTGATTTGTATAAAATCTATTCCATACTATAATGTGTGCAGTGGCCACTGAATAGGTTTGTCGTATTCTGGAACAGTATCAGATTTTTATTTATTTATTTATTTATTTTATTTTATTTTAAAAATCTTTTTTTTTTTTACAAATGTTCCGGTTCATCTCCATTTGTAAACATGAATATAATATATTCTGACCTAATATATTCTACAGTAAGGATGTGAAACTAAGGCTGAATGACATTAAGTTACTGCAGCAGGTTAAAATTCAGATGATTACAACAATAGTGTAGAATTTCTCACTGTATGAACTTGTGTGGTGTAATAATGATTGTCTGCTATTGTGTCCTGTTACTGTGGTAGAAAGCAGTTAGGCATCAAATGCATTTTTATTTTTTCAACAAAAAACCCACACGTTCTGTTAAACGTTCTAGTTTCTTTTAAACTAGGTGCTTTAATGTGTCACACATGATTTGATTAAAGAAGATCAGTAAGTTGCAAATCTAGCATGCTTAAGATAAACCCCCTGGAAACCCACATACTTCTGATTTTATCTTGATGTGAAAGGTTTTTAGATGCTTTGAAATAACTTCTAATTCATACAAAAATACATTAATGATCTTATGGTGACAAACTGAGCCAGTAGAAGTTAAGATGGTTCTTTGTCAGCCTCAACTGTGGCAGCTCAAACAAAATGGTATTTATATTTAGTAGCTAGATTACCTGCAAAAAAAACCCAAAAAAAACACACACACACAAACAAAAATACAGGTACCTTCCCGGACTCCCTAAACCAAAAACAATGAAATTATCTACAAATATATACAAAGACCAACCAAACCAAAGGGACAAAGCAATAATCAAAGTCAATTGGAGGCAAAAAGTCAAAACCGGAATACACAACCAAATATCAAAACGCCAAAATCACAACCTCTTTCATCTTTCCCGCGTCTCTCTCCGGTTTATACATGGTCGCGCTAGTCGATGACGTCACTCAGGGCGGAAGCGGCCGTGTGGAAGGTCAGGTGATGCCGATGTCAGAAAACCTGGAGTGGAGTCTGGAGCGGCGCGCGACCAGGACATGATACACACACGCGGCGCAACGGAGCATTTATACAAAGCATAATATCTTTTATTATTTTATAATTTTCATTCATTTATTTTTTACTCAGTAGCAAATATAATTTAAAATGTAGCGAATTACAATACTTCAAACAAAACGTACTTAAGTAAAAGTAAAATTACAAATTTTTAAAACTACTTTAAAAAGTAGAAATACACAAAGAAGCTACTCAATTACAGTAACGCGAGTAAATGTAATTCGTTACTTTCCACCTCTGTCTATAGTATACTAATGCTACTAACCTAAGTACTAAACTGAATGTGAAAAGTGTTTTTGTCTACTTTATGACACATTCATATGACACATATATACACATTTCATATGACACATTCCTCAACAGCATACACATAATGTGGTTAGAGTCCTGAATTTCATTTGAATATGTTTGCCTCCTTAAGCATGAGTCTGCCCCTCTTATACTTCTACCTCTAACATTCTCTATAATATTTAGTATACTACAGTATATTATTTCTTTTGTATCCCAGAGTTATTTTGTACAAGTTTGTTGTGTAATATTACATTACATAACATGTCATTAATATGACATTTAATACAAGCATTATATACAACACTCGCATGATTTCCACCTACTGTAGTCCTACTTTTTATTTGAATATGTTTGTCATGTTAAGAACCAGTTGACACCTTCTATACCTCTACCTCTAACCTCATCTGCTTTCAGCCAATCACATCAAAGCAACTAAATGCCTTTAGACATATACAGTAGAAATGGTCAAGAGAATTTGCTGAAGTTCAAGCATATCTGGGGTTTACAGAAAATGGGCAGAAAATTAGAAGTGAGCAGCAGTTATCTGGGCTAAAATACCTTGTTGATGGCAGAGGTCAGTGGAGACAGGCCAGATTGGTTTCATACGTAGCATATCATTACGTACATACCATAACACATAAAACATAACATACACATAAAGACTGTGCAAATGTCTTAGGCACCTTTTCTGATTTCCAAACATTAGTATTCCAGCAAAAAAAGGAAAATAATCTTACATAAAATTATATTTTTAAAAAATGTATGTTATGTTTCACTATGAGGCACCGTATAGGGCTTAAATCAAACTTCACTCATGCACACACATATGAAACACTCACACATACATATATACTACTAACTGCTCACACAAATACATATGAAATGCGCACTCACACATACATACATACTTTGCGCACTCACACACACACATACTGTACATACATACTGTAGCGTTTTTCGACGCTAGCACGGATCTTGGAGGACGAGTGAGCTTACTTGCTCCCCAATGCAAATGGCTGGGGAGTAGTTTATTAACTCAGCACAAGCACACATACACAGGTCAAGCACACACACATACACACGCCCAACTTGGCCGAAGCCACTAACCTAAACACCCTTCTCTCTCATGGTAGACAAAGAGAAAACCCCCGCAAGGCATGACGGTCGTCAGCCGCCGGCCCGTCCACGCCACACTGCCCCCACCCGAGCTGTGACCGTCCCCGGTCACCATGACTCTCAGTCTTGGAGGCGCTGGCGCTGTGCACGCCGGGGTCCTGTTGTAGTGCACATTGTCCCAGAGGCGGTCCGGCCTCCGCAGAGTTCGATGTCTCGCCGTCGTGCGGCCGGCAAGGTGCAAGACGGTCTCGGTGGAGCAAAACTCGCGCCCGCCCCGCCAACCGCACCCGGTAAATGACATCCGAGAGCTGAGCGAGTACCATACAGGGACCCACCCAGTGCAACATGAGCTTGGGTGAAAGCCCTTTCTTCCTTCCGGAAGAACACACCCACACCTGCTCACCAGCAGCAAGGCCCACACGCTCCACAGGTGCCCCCACCCGAAAGTCCTGCAGCGGTGCTCGCGAGCCCTGGATGGGGCCCTTCTTTGCCGTGTAGTGGACAAAGCGCTCACTGTCCGGCTGCGGCGCAGGCGAAACGACTGCGGGCGATGCTCTCGGCGAGGCAGTAACTCGGCACACACGCTCTTCACCTCGCTCGCAGAACTGACGTCGGGATAACGCGTTGGTGTTAGCAGGTAGTTGTCCCGCTCGGCCTGCTACCGGATATTCAGCGCTCGTTCAACGGCTGCTGGGGTACGCTGTCCCTCCGTCACAAGAACGTTGCCACGGTAGTCTCGAGGTCCTGTGCCTCGGCATTGCCGCGAAACCCGGAGACTAGTTCGTGGCCTAGCCGTGACGGGTAGCCCTGTCCCCGGCTAGATTGACCTACCGAGTGCCCCCGAGCTGCGGGCGGTCGCTCGGCTCTTTCGCCGTGATGCACCGCAGTTATGGGTTCACCACGCTGTGCTGCGCGTAGCACCTCGGTAAGGGAAGCTGGTGCTGCTAACCTGATTTGCTCACGGAGCCGCGGCGGTCGGAGTCGTCGAAGAAAAGCGCGATACGCTAGCTCTTCCTGCTTATTGGGCTCGCACTTGTCATGCACACTCAATCTGCGCCCGGCACTAGGACCCGGAAGTAAGACGGGCGCCAAACCAGGAAGTATAAAAGAGGTAAACAAACGATGGCTTACCGCTCAGTCATTGAGTTCGGCCCATGTCGGTTACCGTTGTCGTTTCAGCAAACCGTGAGTACTCACCAGTTGGTTTATCTGTCTTTTGCTATTGTGTGTGTATCTATAGGACGCGGGTTAAATTTGTGTTTTTCCCTTGCTCCGTTTTTGTGAGAGTCCTTAGACTAAATCGCGTGGTTATCCTGCCTACTCGCTTCTTTCCGCGTTTGGGTTTATCCTCCATGCTACATTGGGCTAACCGCTAAAGCTACGTCTTCTGGTCACCTCAGGTTAGTCCATCTTTGACAGAATGACTGAGCCCTCCGTGGTGAACCCAGCGGATTATGCGAGTCTTTGCGACGTTGTGGATCAGCATGCCGCACTAATCAATCAGCTAACCGGGGATCTCGCTTCTCTCCGCCGCGAGGTCGCTGAGCTCCGGCGGGAGAATGCGGATCTCCGCGCGGCTGTTGATGGCGTCACTGCTCGATCGCACGCCGCGGAGGCCGCGGCGCCGCATCATCACCCCTCCCCCCCCCTTCTGATGTTTTTCTTTCTCTACCAGAGAAGTGGAACGGCACGGATGGGAAGTGCAGTGTATTTCTGACAGCTCTCGATCTGGTGTTTGAGTTCAATGCCACCAAGTACTCCACCGATCGCCTCCGCATTGCTCTTCTCGTCTCGTTGCTCAAAGGGCAGGCAGCTGAGTTGGCCACGGCAGTTCTCCAAGCAGACACGGACACCACCCACTCATACAATGAGTTCATCCACCAACTCAGACTCAGCTTCGAGCACCCAGCGGGCGAGGTGGAGACCGACACCAGACTCTACCACCTGAGGCAGGGAGGATCGCCCGTGAGCCGCTACACAGCGCAGTTTCGCACCCTCGCCGTACAGACCACGTGGGGCGATGCAGCGCTCCGGACTTCCTACTACGAGGGCCTGGCTTCTCGAATTAAGGACGAACTAGCCGGGCGAGAGCTTCCTGCGACCTTGGAGGGCCTGATCCAACTCGCTCTCCGGATCGACCAGCGCCTTCTCTCTCGTCCGAGGCCAGCCCCTCGCACCCTGCCGCCTGCACCCACCTTCACCGTCACCACTCCACGCCCCACAGACTCCGTCATCTACTCCACCCCTGGACATGTCGGGTCTCCACCTCCTGCCGTGGTTGACACAGGAGCCGGAGAACCCATGCAATTAGGACGCGCCTCCTTGACTGCTGCAGAACGGGAGAGACGCTTCCGCGAAGGACCATCACCACCAACTCCTCCCGTCTCACGGTTCAGGTACACCTCCAGGTTGGCCACAAACGAGTCTGAAGTGCTGCGTTCATCGACTCTGGGGCAGCAGGTAACTTCATTGACTCCTCATATGCCAAAAAACTGGGGGTAAAACTCGAGGCGTTATCCCAGCCCATTCATATCACATCTGTCGACGGTCGCCCCCTATCCACCAGCCCAATCAGCACCCGGACCGAAGCTATCACCGTCTCCATTGACCAACACCACGAACAGCTAAACTTTTTCGTCACCTCCATCTCTTCACCTCCCATCATCCTTGGGCACCCCTGGCTACTCCAGCATGACCCTCTAATTTCCTGGACCCAGAATCGGATCCTCCAGTGGGGCGCGACCTGCAACGAACTATGCCTACAGGCAGCGGCTGGGACGTGCCCTAGGGAGTCCGAGGCCCCCGACGTCGACACCAACTCCATCCCAGAGCCGTATCGGGATCTAGTGGAGGTCTTCTGCAGACGACGAGCCACCCATCTTCCTCCACTTCGTCCATACGATCTCGCCATCGACCTCCAACCCGGTACGGTCCCACCCCGCGGCCATCTCTATTTGCTCACCTCCACCGAGACCCAGGTGATGGAGGAATATGTGAACAACGCCCTGCGCCAAGGCACCATCAGGCCCTCCTCCACACCTGCCGCCGCGGGGTTCTTCTTTGTGAAGAAGAGAGGCGGTGAACTTCGCCCTTGTGTCGGCTATCGGGGGCTCAACAATATCACCATCAAAAACCGACATCCTCTGCCTCTTACCAACTCAGCCCTGGACGCTCTCTCTGGCACCACCGTCTTTACGAAGTTGGACCTCCGGAGCGCCTACAACTTGGTGCGCATCAGAGAGGGCGATGAGTGGAAGACGGCATTCACCACCCCCACCGGACACTACGAAACCCTCGTCATCCCATTCGGACTGTGCAATGCCCCCGCCGCATTTCAACACCTCATCAATGATGTCCTTCGTGACATGCTCGGTCGGTGGGCATTCGCTTACCTGGACGATATTCTGATATATTCACGCACCATGGAAGAACACACCCAGCACGTCAGGGCGGTTCTAAAGAGATTACTCACCCACCAACTGTACTGTAAGTTGGAAAAGTGCGCTTTTCACGAACGCTCCACCACGTTCCTGGGTTTTGTCATCTCGCCCCAGGGTGTGGCCATGGACCCGCAGAAACTAGAAGTTGTGCGTCATTGGCCCCTACCCAAGACCCTCAAGCAGCTTCAACGGTTTCTCGGGTTTGCGAACTTTTATCGTCGCTTTATCCGGGACTACAGTACAGTTGCCGCCCCCCTAACCGCTCTGACCCGTCCTTCCTCTCTCCCTTTTCACCTCACCCGGGCAGCCGTCTCCGCTTTCCGGTCTCTTTGTCACCGCTTCACCACTGCACCGATTCTCCACCACCCAGACGCCAGTAAACCATTCGTTGTAGAGGTGGATGCTTCAGATGTGGGCGCTGGAGCTATCCTCTCGCAGCAAGGTCCAGTTCAAAAGCTACACCCATGTAGTTTTTTCTCCAGAAAGTTTGACTCCACTCAGCAGTGATACGGGGTAGGGGACCGCGAACTGCTGGCCATAAAGTGGGCTCTGGAGGAATGGCGTCACTGGCTCCAAGGCGTCAGTGAGCCATTCATAATCTGGACGGACCACCAGAATCTCATCACCATCAAAACGATCAAGCAGCTAAACCCACGACAGGCACGGTGGGCGCTATTTTTCGAAAATTACAACTTCTGTAAGCAAATTTTGATCAACATATATTTATGCAAGTAGAAATATAAAAAGAACTATAAGTGTACCATTATAGTATAAAAGAGAGGACAAGAGTTAGGAACAGCGAAAATGGGGGGGACTGGAAAAGTCCCTAGAATCTGGGGAGCATGACAGGTCGTAAAACATAGACAAGATAAGGCGCCAGGTGTCGGACTTGGCAGAGTGTGAGCGCACACATTTAATGAAGGATTAAAACAAGTGATAGACACACGTACACATGTTTAAGTAAAATTATAGACAAAGATCTAAAAGACACACAAGCAGATTTTAAAAATACAGAGCTTAATAAAGTAGGAAAAATAAACTAGTATGTGCATCTACATAATACCAAGTAAAGAGATGCTTATACATGGGCCATCTCTTGAGAACTGTAGAAAAGACCAGGAGCAACCAACAAAACCAAGGGCGGAAGATAAGATAAGGGAGACATAAGACCAGAAACCAAAAAATAATTGGACGAACCTGAAAAGATTAATGAGGGAAAGAACGGATGGTCAGGCCGTAGAAACTTGATAAGAGGGGGGCTGACGGGGTGACTATGTAATCAATCATACATTAAAACCAAAATTCAGAAGGATCAGGAGACAATGTGTGTATGTGTCTGTGCGCAGGTGGCCGGAATCTGCCAACAGAATGTGTGTGCGCAGAGTGATGAGGGAGAAACACAGAGCAGGGGTTTCCCCTATGTGTGTGTGAAAATGGCCTTGGCCACAGACTGGATGGGCAGATAAGAAATAAATCAGAGCCACAGAGAGTTTTGTGAATAACATTTTAATAAGAGTAAGACACAGGATAAAATACAGTAAGCGTATCTACATGATAATAATATAAAATACAAAGTATAAAAGCCTAACGTAAAATACAAAACACAAGGAGTAAAAAGCATCGACAGAAATAAAAGTCCTCAGAAGGAACACGATCTGAACTGCCCTGGCTGTCCGAATCATCCACAGAGATGATGTCATCCATGGAGAAGTTGCAGTTAGCTATAAAATAGAATAAAATGTATATAAACATTGAATAGGGTAAAATAAGGCAAATAAGTAATAAATAATAAATAAATTAAGTACAGTAGTATAAAGGAGATGCTTACCCATGACTGGTCTTTTGAGAAATGAAGAATAAACCAAAGAAACACAAGGAAAAAGTCTTGAAAACAAGCAACACCCCTATATTTTTATAAAAAGATATGAAAAGTGTAAAGATAATAGAAAATAATTATTAATGAAAATAAATTATAATGGAGAAAGTTATGAGCATGGAGAGGAGTCAGATAGCGAGGTGTATGATGTAATGGTACAAGATAAGAGAAATATAATTATAATAGAAGAATTAATTGATAGAAACTGGAATAAAACAATTGATAGAACTGGATTATAATGGGATAAAAATTTGATGTGGTGAGCAAAAAAGTGTATAGAGGAGGGGTCGGGAAATTCCCCGGGGACTTCCCCCTCCTCGGGAGATTCTCCGGGACCCCCCCTCCTCCTCATTGAAGTGTATAAAAGGTGTGTGTCTTTTACTGTGAATTCAGTCTGCTCTTGACAGTGCTTGTATTTATGATCTAAGCATTGCAAGTGCGGCTCACTGGGTTTTATTGCTGCAATAAATCCTCTTACTTCTTCCAGTTCTGTGTGGCGTCTGAAATCTTTTTAATTTTGATTGTAACTAATTTGTTAACTGTTTGACATTTTAAATTGTAGGCAACATTCAACAGGTGGAAGAATTTTCTCCCACACTTCCATCTCTCATACCGCTCGGGGTCCAAGAACACCAAAGCGGACGCCCTCTCCCGACAACTAGAGGTGGACCTTCCCCGGGCGGACCCCGCGTCTGTCCTCCCTTCTTCCAGGATCATCGCCCCCCTGCAACTGGACCTGGAAACGAGAGTGCGCCAGGCACGAGGTACAGAGACCGAACCGGCAGGTGTGCCACCTGGACGACTCTTCGTGCCCGAGGTGATGAGACCAGAGGTCCTCCAATGGGGACATTCCTCACCAGTTTCAGGCCATCCGGGCACACGACCATCCACCTGCAGTCTGTCCTCCGGATACCACCCACAGACTAATGGTCAGACGGAGCGGACCAACCAACAACTGGAGCGCTATCTGAGATGTTTCGTAGCGGACCGTCAGCGCTCCTGGGCACGCTACCTCATCTGGGCGGAATTGTCACACAACCTCCACATCTCCTCTGCCACCAACTTAAGCCCATTTGAGGTATGCCACGGTTTCCAACCCTCCGTGTTCAACCACCCAGAGCCGGAGGTTGATGTACCGTCGGCCCAACAGTTGGTCCGCAGATGTCGGCGGCTCTGGATTACGACCAACCGGGCCATCCAGCGTGCCAATGCCCGCTACACCCACCAACATCTCCGCCAACATCCTCCAGGACGACTATACCACGTAGGTGACAAGGTATGGCTATCCACAAAAAACCTCCACCTCCACACCGAGTCAAAGAAACTTTCCCCCAGATTCATCGGACCATACCACATCACCCACAGAATTAACTTGTAGCACCGTTGTAGGAGGGAAGGCGCAGCTGCGGCGCACATCGCCGGCACTGAGCTGTAGCTTGCTCCGGCACTTGCGCAGCGTCAACGTTGGGCTCCGCTCCGAAATCCAGTGCCGGGATCCTCATCTCGCTTTGCTGGCACTGATTCCGTCCGGGAGATGCTTATTCTTCCGGAGTTGTGCTGCAACTCGGCGGCCCACCTGGATCTTCCGCAGGTCCTCTGCCGTTCGCTCCAACTCGAAACTCTCCATCCCACTTCTGACAACAATGTAGCATTTTTCGACGCTAGCAGGGATCTTGGAGGACGAGTGAGCTTACTTGCTCCCCAATGCAAATGGCTGGGGAGTAGTTTATTAACTCAGCACAAACACACATACACAGGTCAAACACCCACACATAAACACACCCAACTTGGCCGAAGCCACTAACCTAAACACCCTTCTCTCTCATGGTAGACACAGAGAAAACCCCCGCAAGGCATGACGGTCGTCAGCCGCCGCCCCGCCCACGCCACACTACTCTCTGCGCGCGCACATTCATACATACTTTGCGCACTCACAAACACATATACTCCCCGCGCACGCACATACATATCCCCCATCATTTCATTTTAATTTAATTAAGAAGTCCTTAGCATTATATAGGCTAGTAATCTGTAAAAATAAATACATAAATAATACGTTATATATTTTTAATGGTATCAGTTTTTGTTTCAATAAATATTCTATATTTAATGCCCGTAGCGTCAAATTTCCACAGCAGCAGCGACAGGTATCCAAGGTGCTTGTGTTACCATGGTAACGCTAGGAGGAAGTGACGTTGCATGGTGTTCTGAATGGTGGAATTTTGTAGAGCGAAGTTCCCTTATCAGACATTTCCTGCGCAGGGAGTAGGGTGTAGGGAGTAGTAATTTCAATGTATATGAACTTCATTCTCCCTGATTAGTAGTAGCGTTTCTTAAATAGACCGTTAATGGACAGTTTAGAAGACAACGAGTGATTTATTTATCACAACAAAAGTGGGTGATATGGAGGGTCGGAACAATGTTTGAATTTCCAATTCAGAGTCTCGTGGGATTCCGATGAGTTAGTTATTCCTCGCGAAGGCGAGGAAACACATTTCACAAAACAGTAATTTATATTAGCCACAGATTCCGTGCTTCAATTTTCTTTTTGCAAATCATCACCTGCGTTTTCTGCTGCTGCAATATTGAGTCATTATGTGAACAGTTCTGAATAGGCCATGTGATTGAGCAGTGATGATCATTACACTGTCCTACTCCGTCTTCTAAACTGTCCAACAGCAGGCTGTTTACAAACCAGTACTACCATCCAGGGAGAATGAAGCGAAAAGTCCGTCTACACTGAAATGACTTCCTTTTACACTGAAACGCCTTCCGGTTACAATGAGAATCTCATAGGTGTATGTGCGTGCGCGGAGAGTATGTATGTGTGTGTGAGTGCGCAAAGTATGTGTGTGTGTGTGCGCTCGCTGAAAGTATGTATGTATGTGCGCGCGCGGAGAGTATGTATGTGTGTGTGACTGCGCATTTCATATGTAGTTGTGTGAGCAGTTAGTAGTATATATGTATGTGTGAGTGTTTCATATGTGTGTGCATGAGTGAAGTTTGATTTAAGCCCTATACGCGCCTCATAGATCACTTTTCTGTCTAAAAATGGGAAGAAAGCTTTTGTGTTTTGTGTCTTGAAATTTTCTACATTTCTCATGTTACAACCACAAATGTAAATGTACTGTATTTTTAGAGGGATTTTATGAGATTGACCAACACAAAGTGTCAAATCTCAAAAGTGTGGCATGCATTTGTATTCAACCCCGCTGAATCAATACTTTGTAGATCTACCTTCCACTGCAATTATAGCTGTAAGTTATTTGGGGTATGTCCCTACCATATTTGCACATCTAGAAATTTGAAATTTTTACCTATTCTTCTTTGCTAAATTGCTCAGCTTAGTCAGATTGGATAGAAAGTGTCTGTGAAACAGTCTTGCCACAGATTATCAATTGGATTTAGGTCTGGACTTTGACTGGGCCATTCTAACACATGGATATGCTTTGATTTAAGCCTTTCCATTGTAGCTCTGGCTGTATGTTTAGAGTCATTTTCTAGTTAAGAATCAGGACCTCTGCCCCTGTCTCAAGTCTTTTGTAGAATCTAACATGTTTTCTTTTAAGATTGCCCTGTATTTGGCTCCATCCATCTTGCCATAAACTCTGACCAGCTTCCCTGTCCCTGCTGAAGAAAATCATCCCCAAAACATGATGCTGCCACCACAATGCATAGTGATAGTTTATCGTTAGTACATAGCATTTTGTATTTAGCGTTTTTGTCTCATCTCATCTCATCTTATGGCTTTATTTTAACAATGGCTTCTTCCTGCCTTTTTCCCCATAAAGGCCAGATTTTTGGGGTGCACGACTAATAGTTCTGTGGACAGATTCTCTCACCTGAGCTGTTTATTTCTGCAGCTCCTCCAGATTTACCCTATGGATCCATTCTTTCAAACAGAGTTTCATGCCAAATTCCAATCATACCATCCAAATGTCACAGCAGAAATCAAGACTCATTAGGCTAGGTGATGTTTTTCCAATCTTCTATCGTCCAATTTCGATGAGCTCATGTTTCCTCAGTTTCCTATTCTTAGCTGAGAAGAGTGGAACCTGCTGTGATCTGTTGCTGTACAGTAGCTCATCTGCTTCAAGGTTTGATGTGTTGTGTTATTAGAGATGCTCTTTGGCTTACACTGTAAAAAATGTTCGTAAATCTAACAGTAAAATACCATATAAATGCTACAGAATAAAAAACTATTTTATTTTTCTATAGTATTTCACAAAACTTAGGATAACCGTAAAATTTACAGTGAAAAACTGTAATTCGTTTTACAGAGTAAGACCTTAAATTTAACAGTTAAAAACATATGAAAATATAGTTTATTGCAGTAAAATTTATGATATACTGTATTTATAAAAAGGAAACTCTCAGAGAAGGTATTTGTTACTAATATCATGAAGCATCAGTTTATATTTTACTAAACCTTTGTTGATAGAGTTTAAAAATCAGAAAAATATCTGTTCTGTAAAAAATAAACTTTATTGTAAAAAAATGGCAGCTGTGATTGCCAGAAATTTACCATAAAAATACGGTAGCAACACTATTGTTTGTACGGGATTGCACTCATTATACCGTATATTTTACGGATATTAATAGTTTTTTCTACGGTTTATAGCCGTCTAATTTACATTAACCAAGGACTTCAAATTTGTGAATGGTATTCCGCCCTTTGATCACTGTGGCAAGGACAGCCGCTAGCACGCGCCACTTTGCCCGCCGCCACCGCCATACTTAGATTGTCAGCCCAAAAAAATGTACACCCTGACATTTGTATATTTGATTTTGAGAATTTAAATATTGTTTTGCTGTCTTTATTAAAAAAATACATGGGGCCATGTACGAGTCTTGAATAACTTTTGATGGGTTTTGATGACTTGATTTAGGTTTGTATTCATCAATTAGTATAAAAGTACTCTTAATAGTTTCTTAACAGTAAAATCCGAATGCTTAGCAATGTAACTTCTGTCTCGTTTAGCTCCAGCTAGTGTGATAAAATGATGCTTTCACAGAATTGCTGAATGAATTCACTGTGGTTATTAATAATAAAACAAATAGTCCAACAACAACGACAGTAATTGTATTGCAAGCATGGTAGTGTAGTGGTTAGCACTGTCGCCTTCCACCAACAGGGTCTGGGTTCGATTCCTGGCCAGGCTCGATTCCCATCTCTGTGTGCATGGAGTTTGTATGTTCTCCCCATGCTTGGTGGGTTTCCTCCAGGTACTATTCCCCCCCCCCCCCCTCCAATATATAGGATAAAGTTGTATAGATGATGGGTGTGAGTACTGAGCTGTAAAAAAGATGGAAATAAACCGTTATTATTACAACATAAATCTTTAAATTAGACAGTTCTGAGCTGTAAAAAACATGGTTATGATCCGTATTTGTTACAATGTAAACCCTGGAATTTGGCGGGAATAAACTGTTTTTATAACAACATAACAACATGTTAATTAGACAGTTATAAACCGTAAAAAAAAAACTATTAAAATCTGTAAAAAAAAAAATTACGGTAAACTTCTGACAACCACAGCTGCCATTTTTTACCGTAAAATTTATGGTTTATTATTTTTTTCGCAGTGCAATAACGGTGCTACTGTATTTTTTATGGTAGAATTCTGGCAACCACAGCTGCCGTTTTTTTTTACAGTGAAATGTACTATTTATTTTTTACAGTGTACCTCACTTGTAACATAATGATATCTGAGCTACTGTTACCGTTTAAATTACAGGAGGTCGACTTGACCATGTCTGCATGCCTAAATGCATTGATTGGCTGATTAGATTGATATTTCACTTGATGAGCAGCTGAACAGGTGTACTTAAGTGTCTAGTGTGTGTATTTTTAAGCAGAAAAAAAATACACAATGTCTTTGCATTAAATAACTGCACAAAACCTGTTTCTTGTAACCACTGTACGGTGAAAAACAATGTGGAAAGAGAAGAACCATCTCAGTGTAAGAAGGGTACTTAGAACGGTGAACTTGCCACAGGATTGTAACTTACTGTATGTTGATGAATATGGAAAAAATTTTATAGCAACACAAGAATTCTTTTCATTTTCTTTTATAATTTTGTATTAACTACAAAGCAATATTTAAATAAATGAATGTCCTTTACTAAACAATGCTTGGCGTTCCCTCGCAGATGTTTGTGGAGGTCAGCATTCAGTACAGATCCAGGAAGGTCCACTGTACCGTGTGAAAGGATTTCCACTGTCCATCTCATGCAATGTTAGTGGCCTTAAGGATTCAAGGGAACAAGCATTTGAGTTTGTAGTCACTAAACCACAGAAATCAAACCCAATCCAGATAATTAGCACTAAGGACCCAGGTTATCCTTATGCAGTGTACTCTAAAAGAGTACATGAGAATGACATTCTGATTGAAAGGCTGTCATGGACATCAGTTCGCTTCCACATTAAGTCTGTAAAAGATGATGATTCTGGAAAATATGACTGTCACACTCCAAATCCACATGGGACTTATTCTGGAACCTACAATGCAGAAACAACAATGAATGGTAACTTGTTTTCTTACTATTGCTATACCAAATAACAAATGTGAGAACGTGTGTCTAATATCGTATCTTGGGCCAGTAATTAAAAAAAAAAAATTCTATACTCCGTAAGGAATTTTCCCTCCTAGCGTGACACTAGACAAGCTGTAAAACCATGTGTGATTAATTTTGTACATCCCACAGTGATTGAGGATACTCTGATGGCTTTCTACTCTGGACCTGCATCTTATAGTATCTCTGGAGGTGAATCCCTTCAACTAGAATGCCAAGTCTCCAGTCAGACCTTCCAACATACTCATCTGTCTGTCACATGGTATCTACATGGTCAGAGGTGGAAAGTAACGAATTACATTTACTCGCGTTACTGTAATTGAGTAGCTTTTTTGTGTATTTCTACTTTTTAAAGTAGTTTTAAAAATCTGTAATTTTACTTTTACTTAAGTACGTTTTGTTTGAAGTATTGTAATTCGCTACATTTTAAATCATATTCGCTACTGAGTAAAAAATAAATGAATAAAAATGATAAAATAATAAAAATATTATGCTTTGTATAAATGCTCCGTTGTGCTCGCGCGTGTGTATCATGTCCTGGTCGCGCGCCGCTCCAGACTCCACTCCAGGTTTTCTGACATCGGCATCTTCCTGACCTTCCACACGGTCGCTTCCGCCCTGAGTGACGTCATCGACTAACGCGACTGGAGAGAGACGCGCGAAAGATGAAAGAGGTTGTGATTTTGGCGTTTTGACATTTGGTTGTGTATTCTGGTTTGACTTTTTGCCTCCAATTGACTTTGATTATTGCTTTGTCCCTATGGTTTGGTTGGTCTTTGTATATATTTGTAGATAATTTCATTGTATGTCTGTGCACTCACTAGTAGCAGGGGCGTGGCTACCATTTATTTTTGGAAGAGGGAGTTTATTTGGGAATTTATTTGCTCAGGATGTTATGTGGCAATAAAATGAAGATAGCTGACTACCTTATTGTACGGAATGATGGGGGGGGGTGATAAAATTATATATACATAATATATATAAGGTTATCAACGCAGTCCCACAGCTTAATCATAGCTAAAACAATCCAGTGAAATATTAGACTGTGAGACTTTTTTGAGCCAGGTATTTTATATAGTTTAGCTTAGGTTTATATTTTATATAGTTTATATAGTTTATATAGGTTTAGGGAGTCCGGGAAGGTACCTGTATTTTTGTTTGTGTTTTTTTTTTTGCAGGTAATCTAGCTACTAAATATAAATACCATTTTGTTTATTATTTTGGCCTGGGTCCATCCTGAATCTGATCCTCCTCCTGTTGTGTGTGTGTGTTTGTGTCTGTGTGTGTGTGTGTGTGTGTGTGTATGTATAAAAACCTCATTATTTCATCAGTTAATGATTGGATCTAGTTCTTTCTGCCATATACCACCATTTCCATACAGTTTAAAATAGAACCCTGAACCATTCCTTTGCTGTATGACCCTAGACTGGGACGTAACACCATATTTAAGTGACCACTTTGATTTTCAAGCACAAGAAAGACAACAGCTTTATTATGCAAAGGTGTTCCTTCAGTTAAAAAACAACTAGTTTGAGATTTTATATCTGCTCATCTTTTTTGAACTACGCTAGAATGCCTCATCCCACCCCGCTGTTAAAGAAATAAAAATAAAAAAGTAACTCGGTAACTTTTACTCTGAGTACATTTTTTAATGAGCTACTTTTTACTTTTACTTGAGTAGATTTTTATAATGGTAACTTTACTTGTACTTAAGTAAAATTTCACTGAAGTAACAGTACTTGTACTTGAGTACAAAATTTTATTACTCTTTCCACCTCTGTACATGGTACCGCTGACACTCGGCCCATCATCAGTTTGGACAGAGATTTAGTTGTGAGGCCTGGACCGGAATTTTTAGACAGATACCGTTCAGGGCTCATAGCTATAGAGAAGATAGAAGACACCACCTACAGACTTAAGATAAGTCAGGTACAACAGTCTGACAGTGGTGAGATCTACTGCCAGGCTGAGGAGTGGATCCAAGACCCAGATCGCTCTTGGTTTAGGATTTGCCACAGGAACACCATAAGCTCCAACTTAGAAGTCAAAGCTGTAGGTATTTTTTTTATATAATTTTCTATTATTTTAATGAAGACACTTTTATTGTACTTTTACTGTGCTTGTGTCAGGCAGTTGTATCAACTAATATCCTTAAACATTTCTTGATTTCTATGTGTTTCAGACACAGCTCATGAAGTAGGAACTTTTGTTCCTCAAATCCGTGTTCTGAATCCTGCTCTTGAGGAAGGAGGAGTGATGGAGATCCAGTGCAGCATAGATGCTCAGAATCTTCCAGGACATGTCTTCTCCATGACTTGGCTAAGAAACAACATGGAAGTGGCTCACATTGGTCCCACTCCTGTGGTGTCTGTAGCTAACACGTACATGAGAAGAGAGAATGATGGTGAGCTAAGACTGGTGAAGAAGGCGAATAGAATCTTCATCCTCACTATCCAATCAGTCAGGGCTGAAGATCAGGGCATGTATCAATGTAAAGCTGAACAAGAGGAGAAGACAGACACTGGGTCCTTCATCAGAGGAAAATGTCAGCTATCACATGAAGAAACTGTGCACATCAAAGCCAAAGGACATGTAATTGTAACCAGTTGGGTATTGTTTGCTATTTTTATTGGTTTAAGAGCTTTGGAGTTTTTTGTCTGTTTGTAATGCTGTTGTATGTCTCGTCGGAAGATAGGTCTATTGACATTAAAGTGGCGTCAGGAAATTGAGCGCACCTGAGTGCTTTTTTCTCTCCCTTTGCTTTTTGTTTCCGGTGAGTATTCGTTTTTCGTATAGTCGCAAGTCACAATTTAAATATGCCTTTGTCATTAGGTAAGTGTATGCGTGAGTGCCAAGTGCTGGTAGCAGAAAGCTTGCTATGGTGGAGTTTCACTGGTAAGTGTTTATTTTGAGGATTGTCTCTTTTTTTGGACAGGGGGAAATCGTATTGCGGTAAGAATGTAATTCGCAAGCCACACCTACCTTTTGGCTTGGTGATTTTTACCGATGTAAGAATGTGATATGTCATTGTGTTTTCGGTTTTGTTATTTTGTTTTGCACTTCTCAGTCACCGTACTATTTTACCCTATTGTATTGTATATGTGTGATAGGGTACTGCACACTGTTTGTTTATTTGCGCTATTACTGTATATCCAATTTAACTCGTCTGTATTCAGGATCATTGAGGCAAGCATAAATTAATTTTAAGATTAATTGTGATCTAAATGTGATGTCTTTTTTTTTTCTTGTTGACTGTTTGTTAAGCATTTTTGCCAGAGTATGTCCACATGTGAATTTATGATTAGCTGTGATACTGAAGCTTAATGGAAGGGAGTGTATTTTTATTTTTTGTTTATTTCTTTCTTTGGTTTATTTGCTTTGAGAGATTTTGTCTTGGTTTGTAGTGTGATTTTTGTCCCTTCTATTGCTTTCAAAGTACAGTGAAACCTCGGATTACGAGTAACGCAATTTATGAGTGTTCCGCAAGACGAGCATAGATTTTTAATACATTTTGTTTTGGAAAACAATCATTGTCTTGGTTTACATGCACCGAATATCATGTATCACGCATGCGCTACTTGTTTTGACGCCGAGTGTCACGTGATCACAACTGAGCCAACGGTTTTTCTCTCTCTAGAGCTGCGGAATTGTGGGTAATTGTCTCCCCTGCTGGGTCTTAGTGCTCGTCTCTTACTGGAATAATCAACATCCGTGCTCGCCTGTTCTGTTTACTATAACACTGTGACCACGTGTATGTGTGTGTGTGTGTGAAACATACTTTATTTTGTGTTTGTAAGTGCGTGTGTACTGCTTGTGTGTACCGTTTTTTATAACACACGTGTGTGCGCGCGAGTAAAGCAAAGAAAATCTCATTAGAAGTTAAAAATCCTTTTTCTCTCTCTCTCTCGAGCGCGCGTTTAGAGAGTGTGTATGTGTGAAACAGACGCACACACACAGAAACTCTGCTCTTTTCAAAGGTAACGTGCGGTTCATTTGATTGTTTGTTTTACTTTACAGCCGTGATTCCGTTATTAAGCGCTCACACGAGTGTCTTAGCAATGTTCCTTTTAAATCTTTTCGACAAAACAGTCTTTCCGTTAATGTGTGTTTATGTGAAATTCCAAAAAGAAATGTTTACTGTGTAATAAAGGTTTACTAGGAGGTTAAAAATCTATTTTCTCCCTCAGCCTCTCTTATGTGCGTGCGCGCGTTGATACACTTGGTATCATACACTCTCTTTCGGGACGGGAGGGGCTACACACAGACACACAGCATGAAACGCTTAAACGGAAGCACTTACTGTATCTTTCGGGATTTCTTTTTACTTTTTAAAAAAGGTAAAGTGCAGGTTAATTTGTTTTATTTTTACTTTATATTTTGTGTTAATAATTTTTATGTATTTATTTTTTTGGGCTGTAGAACAAATAATTTGAGTTTCCATTATTTCTTATGGGAAAATTTAATTTGGTTTACGAGTGTTTTGGAATATGAGCCCACTTATGCTCGTAATCCAAGGTTTCACTTGGCAAACTGCAAGAGTTATTTTATAAAACATATATTTGTGTGAAATAAATTTCTATTTCTATCTCTCTGGTTCCCTTTCAAAGGCTACACTCGATGCTGCGTGAAAACACTATGGGAAACATCTTGTCATGTTGCCGGTTGTGAAGCATGTGTGTATCAAACACGCCAAATTTTGGTTTATATAACCTCAGTCTGGTGATGTCATCTGATTAGATGCAGCTGCAGGTTATAAATAGTGGTGACTCGGAAACATTCCTCAGATCATTTGTCTTCAACCAACATTGTGATTGCGTGTGTGTGCAGCAAGCGTTAAACTACATTTAAAACAGAGAGAAAAAAAACATAAAACTCACCAGACAAAATGGCAGAGTTTAGAGTTATCGCCCTGTGCGATAACTATATTTCCGAAGACGATACTCATATACTGTGTTTTGAATGTTTGAGTGAGAGCCACGCTCTCCTTCGACTTAAAGGAGAGTGTGAGCACTGTGATAATCTCTCGATGAAAATGCTCCGCACGCGCCTCGCGTTCTTTAGGGAACCACGAGCCGCACTGCACTCCTGGGGTTCACAAGTTGATCTGGCCGAGGCACGAGAAACGGAGTCCTCCTTTTTCTCGCCCTCTCCCCCGATCACGAAGTCTCTCCTTCCACTTCACGAGCGCACTCCGGTGCTTCTCGTGAGTGTACGGAAGAGATTTGTTCTCCTGCTTCTGTGGAAATGGAAGTAGCTACCTCAGAACGCTCCTCTAAAGATGATAGAGAGTATGAGGAGTTGCTTGAAGTCATAGCGAACGACTACACATTGATTGGCCACAGGAGCAAGCTCACCCCAAACGGTCAAAAATTACACGACAGATTTCTGGAGATGGCGCCACAACACCGCTCTCTCCCCTTTTTTGATGACCTCCACAATGAATTATCTCGTTCATGGAATAAACCTTTCTCTTCCCGTATTTTCGTTCTATTCGAACATCATTGATGCAAAGGCACGAGGTTATGTGATGATGCCCCAGATAGAGCAGATGCTGGCTGGCTAAATCTTTCCTGGAACATCATCATCATTAAAGAAGCCAACCCTTCCCTCCAAGCCGTGTAGAACTTCTTCTACCCTGGTAGGGAAGGCGTTCCAAGCAGCAGGTCAGGCTGGCGCTTCCTTGCACACCATGGCAGTTTTGCAGGCGTACCAGGCTGATCTGCTGAATGATTTGAGCACGATCGGCACTGTGAATCAGGAGGCGTTCACAGAATTACGCCGGGCTACTGATTTGTCCCTGCGTGCGACTAAGCAGACAGCCCGTGCTATCGGCCGTTCTATGGCAACCTTGGTGTCCGCAGAAAGGCACCTATGGCTAAATCTGACAGGAATCAAAGACAAGGATCGATCCTTTCTCCTTGATGCCCCTGTCTCACCCTCAGGCCTATTTGGCGACTGTTAATTCCGTCGCCACCAGGTTTCGAGAGGCCAGGCTATATGAACAGGCTTTTGGGAAATTCCTCCCACGCCGTGCTCAAGAGTTGAGGCCGTCGGCCACCCAGCCTCGACCAGATCTGATTCTCGCCAGGTGAGAAGCGCAAAAGGAGAACGTTAGTAGCCGGGCACCCCCCGTAAGGACTGGGGTACGGCTCGCGGCCCCTCACAGGCCGCCTCTAGAGGATCAGATCGCCGCATTGTCTTTCTTTCCAAGAACAAGCCCTGAATGCGTACGCCCCCGGGGAGGGGCACATAACGTTCTTTCCCATAAGAGCATGCCCTCCTGGGCACCCCCAGGGAATCGGTGTTCAGCTTCCGCCACCTTTGGTGTTTCGGATGACACCAGTCTCCGACGACACGTTAGTCATTCGGTCAGATCTTGCCATATTCCAGGAGACCGAACCACTAACACTAACCCTCAGTTATTGTTTTGAAGCCTTCTGTCCGCCGCCTTTTACAGCTTCAGAGCAGGAGAAACTTCACTTACTGTCCAGTACATGCTCTTCAGATTTACGTCCACTGCATCAGCCAGTGGCATAAGTCAGAGTGCCACTATACTGGGTGAGAGATGATTTTGCCCTGTCCTATGAGGCGCGTGGGCTCACTTCGCCTCTAGGAAGAAGGGCTCATTCAAAGAGGGGATCGCCTCATTTATTGCACTAGCAAGAGGTATTCCCCTGCAGCAAGTGTGTGCTAAGCAGGTAGACCCAATCCACTGCCGAATTGCTTCAGTGCTGGAGTTTCTGCAGGAAGAGCTCGTCCTCAGGCTTGTGCCCTAGTACTTACTTAACTGCATCCTCATCTTCCGAAAGTTCCATGAACCCAACATGCACCCTACTGTTTTTGAAGCCTTCTGTCCTCCGCCTTTACAGCTTCGGAGCAGGAGAGACTTCACTTACTGTGTCCAGTACGTGCTCTTTAGATTTATGTCCACCGCATCCTTTACACGTCCTGGGGCCGCGGGGGCGGCCACCACTACACTGGGTGAGAGATGCTATTGCCCTCTTCTATGAGGCGCGTGGGTTCACTTCGCCTCTAGGAAATAGGGCTCATCCAACCAGGGGGATCATCTCATTTTGCACCAGCAAGAAGTATTCCCCTGCAGCAATTGTGTGATGTGGAGGGACAACTCCATCGTCCGGCACGTGCGTGCTACCACGGCTAAAGGTAAGGTGCACACACGCTGTTTGCCTGGTGCACATGTTCTTGATGTTGTTGCACAGGTGCCTGCTTCCCTGAGGAAGAACATTGGAGCTGTGGTTCTTCATGCCGGCACGAACGACACCAGGCTGAGGCAGACGGAGATCCTAAAGAAGGACTTCAGGAGCCTGGTCGAGAAGGTCCGCAGCACATCACCCACGACAAGGATCATCGTATCTGGACCACTTCCCACATTTCAGCGAGGAATCGAGAAGTTCAGTAGATTATTTGCCTTTAATGAATGGTTACAATCTTGGTGTCGACAACAGAAATTACCCTTTGTTGATAACTGGAATGTTTTCTGGGAGCGTCCTAGGCTCTACCACACTGATGGCCTACACCCTAGCAGAGCTGGAGCAGCGGTCCTCTCTGACAACATCTCCAGGACACTATGAACCATCTGACTGGCAGTAAGTCATACTGTAGATTCCAAACATATTAGCCACATCACAACTCACCATAGTGATAGACGCACACACATAGCTTGTCCTATAGAAACTGTGTCTGTTCCCCGAATAGTGAGAAAAAAGAATAAATTTGTTAAATTTGCCTGAAACAATCTGATAACCATAAAACCAGAAAAAGGCAAAATAAGTAGTCAAAATCCACCTCTAAAGTTTGGACTACTCAACATTAGATCCCTTGCGCCTAAAGCACTTATTGTTAATGAAATTATCTCAGATTATTGTCTTGACGCACTCCGTCTCACCGAAACCTGGCTTAAACCAAATGAATATTTTGGTCTGAATGAGTCTACTCCGTCAGGATATTTCTATAAGCACGAGCCCCGTCTAATTGGTCGCGGTGGTGGTGTCGCCACTATCTACAATGATGTACTCACTGTTACTCAGAAAATAAGGCCCATGTTTAATTCATTTGAAGTGCTTATCATTAATGTTGCACTCAATGAAATATGTAATAAACCCTTGCTATATTTTACCCTGGCCACTGTGTACAGACCCCCGGGGCCATATGTCGATTTTCTTAAAGAATTTGGACATCTGCTATCAGACCTATTGGTTAACTCTGACAAAGTGTTGATAGTAGGAGACTTTAACATTCATGTAGATGATGCTAACGACGTTTAGCACTCACATTTATGGATTTCACCGCTTTAATCATACGCTAGATTTAATTATATCCCATGGTATAGATGTCTCTAATATACTGTAGAGATCATACTGTACCTCAAAGTGATGAGATCATCACCTCCTGATATATACTCTACCCGTAGAACAGATTAGCTGTGTCTCCCCACGTTATCAATCTGTTAGAAATATGAATCCCACTACTAAAGACAGATTCACAAGTAATCTGCCGGATCTGTCCCAATTTCTTATTAGACCCCTAAATGCAGATGATCTAGATGAAGTAACTAGCAGCATGGGCACTATTCTTACCAGTACATTAGACACTGTTGCTCCCATCAGATTAAAAAAAGTCAGAGATAAAACACTTGCACCGTGGTACAACAGTCATACTCGCGCCCTAAAGAGAGCAACCCATAACCTCGAGCGAAAATGGAGGAAAACTAAATTAGAAGTTTTTCGAATTGCGTATAAAGACAGTATGTGCAGCTATAGACAGGCTCTAAAAACTGCTAGGACTGAGCATCTTAGCCAACTGATAGCAAGAAACCAAAACAATCCCAGGTTCTTATTTAGTACAGTGGCTCGCCTAACAAAACCTAAGATGCCCGCAGAGAGTATCCCATCACAGTTTAGAAGTGAAGACTTTATGGACTTCTTTAATGAAAAAATCAATAATATCAGGAAGAAAATAATGGAGGTTCAACCTCTAATAGTATCTCACGATCCAGTTCAGCCTATAGCTTCACATTTAGATTTTCAGTGCTTTACAGGTATAGGTCAGGAAGAGCTGTATAAACTTATCACCTCGGCTAAATCAATAACGTGCCTGTTAGACCCAATCCCAACCAGATTTTTAAAAGAAGTGATGCTTATGGTTGGAGAGCCACTTCTAAACATTATTAATTCTTCATTACATCTAGGTCACGTCCCTAAACCTTTCAAGTTAGCAGTTATTAAGCCGCTTCTTAAAAAATCTAATTTGGACGCGAATGAAATAACAAATTACAGACCGATTTCAAACCTTCCGTTCATATCAAAAATACTAGAAAAAGTAGTATCAGCTCAAATATGCACATTCTTGCAGGATAACAACATCCTTGAAGAATTTCAGTCAGGTTTCAGGCCCCATCATAGCACAAAAACTGCACTAGTTAAGATTACAAACGACTTGTTTTTAGCTTCAGACCAAGGCTGCATCTAATTGCTAGTCCTGCTCGATCTTAGTGCTGCATTCGACACAATAGATCATAATATTCTCAAAGATCGCTTACAAAATTATATAGGTATTCAGGGACAGGCATTAAAATGGTTTAGATCATACTTGTGACGGTTAACCCCTAGAGGGCGCCTAACGTCCGTTTTTGGTTTTTGGTTTGTGTTGTAGTTTGTTTGAGTTAGAGTTTGTGAAGACTATGTTTCCCAGTTTGCCCCTCGGTCAGGTGACGTAGAAGCTCACCTGAACCGAGGGAAGTTAATGAGTTTAAGGTGTTTTATGTTTAGTATAAATAGCCTGGCTGAAGTTCAGTCAGGCGTCTAGCTTTTGTTGTGTTGAGACTTAGTTTGTGTTGGATGTTATGCCTTTTAAATTCAATAAAAGTACTTTAATGAACCGTCAGCTCGCCTCCTCTGCGATCATGTCACACACACACACCCGACACAGACATCGCCGTAAAGTTCGTGACAATACCTGTCTGATCGCTACCATTTTGTAGATCTAAATGGAGAACCGTCTGGTGTAATGCCAGTGAAATATGGGGTCCCACAAGGGTCAGTTTTAGGACCTCTGTTGTTCTCAATATACATGCTTCCCTTGGGTAACATCATTAGAAGACATGGGATTAGTTTCCATTGTTATGCTGATGATACCCAATTATATATCTCAACTAAACCAGACGAAATACCTAAGTTGTCTAGATTAACTGAGTGTGTCCAGGACATAAAAGATTGGATGACCAAAAACTTTCTTTTATTAAATTCAGATAAGACAGAGATATTACTTATTGGCCCAAAAACCAGCACACAACAGCTTTCACAATTCAGCCTGCGCTTAGAAGGATGTACTGTTACTACCAGCTCAGCAGTAAAAGACCTGGGCGTAATATTAGACAGTAACTTGTCTTTTGAAAATCACATTTCAAATATCACAAAAACAGCCTTTTTCCATCTTCGAAATATTGCTAAATTTAGGAACATCTTATCCGTATCTGATGCAGAAAAACTAGTTCATGCATTCATGACCTCCAGACTGGACTATTGTAATGCATTACTAGGTGGTTGTCCTGCATCCTCAATAAACAAGCTTCAGTTAATCCAAAATGCAGCCGCCAGAGTTCTCACTAGATCCAGAAAATATGATCATATAACCCCAATATTATCATCCCTGCACTGGCTACCTGTTCATTCATTCATTCATTCATTCATTCATTTTCTATACCCTGTGTTCAGGGTCGCGGGGGACCTGGAGCCTATCCCGGGAGACTTCGGGCACTAGGCGGGGTACACCCTGGACAGGGTGCCAATCCATCGCAGGGCGGCTACCTGTTCAGTTTAGAATAAATTACAAAATAGTATTACTTACATACAAGGCCTTAAATGGTTTAGCTCCCACATACCTAACCAGTCTTCTGATACGCTACAATCCACCACGCGCCTTAAGATCACAAAGCTCCGGACTTCTGGTAGTTCCCAGAATTTCAAAATCTACAAAAGGGGGTAGGGCTTTTTCATATTTAGCTCCAAAGCTTTGGAATAGCCTTCCAGACAGTGTTCGGGGAGCAGACACGGTTTCTCAGTTCAAAAGTAGACTCAAGACGCATCTTTTTAATCTGGCATACACATAACTCATCCCATAATCTCATACTCCAGTACACCTATCCCGAATGGCAACTACGCTAATTCTCCCCATCTGTTCTGTATTTCTCTACCCATCCCGAGGCATCGGAAGATTTTGCCAGCTTCAGTAGACAAAGGCTGACCCTGCGAGGTTCCTGAGGCATCCAGAGAAGGACCAGCTCCAGCTGGATTCAGCTTTATGATGGTTGGAGCTACACATGCTGCTCCTGTGCTTCCAGTGATCCAGACCTCATCTGCCCTCTGCACCTACTGACTCGTCCCTATGCTGAACTGGTCTTCATGTCAATTTAAATAATTTCTGTCATATTGAATTTTCACCTGCACAACAAACAAGATGTTATTTGTCATTTCTATCTGTTATCACCCAAATGAGGATGGGTTCCCTGTTGAGTCTGGTTCCTCTCAAGGTTTCTTCCTAATGCCATCTCAGGGAGTTTTTCCTTGCCACCGTCGCCGTCACCCTTGGCTTGTTCATCAGAGAAATTTCATTCATTCGTCTCATTATTATTAGCTGCACATTTTTCTCACACATACACACTTCCAATTATTTTCTTTTCTATTATTATTATTATTATTATTATTATTAATTTAATTTTTTTTTTGTTAAATTTCTTTCATTTTTGTGAAGCTGCTTTGAGACAATGACCATTGTTAAAAGCGCTATATAAATAAAAAAATAAAAAAATGCCCATTCTACATCATTAACCAAATGTTCACTGAATATTACATCCCCTGTCTGTTAAATAAAAACTTGACTATTAGATCAACATAAATATCTTGGCGATATTTGAACCTTATGTTCAAATATAAGTAAACCATGTCAACATTTATGCATTTGGTAGACACTCTTATCCAGTGGGACTTTAAAGGGAACAAGTGCTTTAAAGTTTATGTCACTGGGTAGATACTTATACTGGGTTACTAGGTTATTAACTACTGCAAGTTCATCAGTCAAACCCAGTTGGAAAGAGTTTTTTTTTTTTAAGTTCGGGTTAGTCCAAGTATTGACGAAACTGAGAGGTCTTGAGTTGTCATTTAAAGATCGTCAAATACTCTGTTGTACTGTACGAACATCTTGAGGAAGTTCGTGCCACCACCTAGGTGCCAGAACAGAAAAGAGTCTGGATGGATGTCTTCCTCGATCCCTGAGAGATGGTGGAACGAAGCGAGCAGTGCTGGAGAATCAGAGGGAACATGATGTACTGCGCGGTGTGATTAGAGCTGAGTGGTAAGTGGGTGCTAGGCCATTTTTAGCTTTGTAGGCTAACATCAGGGTTTTGATTTTGATTAGGGCAGCTACAGGAAGCCAGTGCAAGGAGTTGAGAAGTGGGGTGGTGTGGGAGAACTTAGGAAGGTTAAAAACGAGACGTGCTGTTGCATTCTGGATCAGCTGGAGAGAGCGAATGGTGGACAGAGGCAGACCTGCCAGGAGTGAGTTGCAGTAATCCAGGCTTAAAATATAAAGGGACTGAACAAGCACTTGAGTAGCCTGTGGCATTTCTGTGAAGAAAGAAATGGGTTGATTCTTCTGATGTTGCAAAGAAAAGATCGACAAGAGTGTGTAAAGTTAGCGATGTTTGGGGAAAATGACAGATGATTGTCCACAGTTACCTCAAGATTGTGGGCAGTGACTGAAGGAGTGATCTGATTGTTGTCCAGGCATAGCACAAGGTCTTGGCCTGGGGATGAATCATCAGGGATGAGCAGCAGTTTGGTTTTACTCCGATTGAGCTTCAGCTGATAGGCTGCCATTCAAGACGAGATCTCTACCAAATATGCTGAGATCTGGCTGGAAAACTGAGTGTCTGAGGGAGGAAATGAGAGAATCCCACTAAACATTGGACGTTGGATAGACGTGCAGATCATGTCTATATTGGGTCCGTCGGTCCATGACCAATTCTGGACGTCTATTCGACGTCCAAACTAGGTCCACTATTTGGACGTCCAACCATGACCCAACTTGGACGTCATTTTGACGACCTAATCTGGCTTATTGTTTTTGGACGTCATTTTGACGTCCAAACTAGGTTCACTATTTGGATGTCCAACCATGACCCAACTAGGACGTCATTTTGACGACCTAATCTGGCTTATTTTTTTTGGACGTCATTTTGACGTCCAAACTAGGTTCACTATTTGGATGTCCAACCATGACCCAACTAGGATGTCATTTTGACATTCAACAACCTGGCTTTATTTTTTTTTACATCATTTTGACGTCCAAACTAGGTCCACTATTTGGACGTCCAACCATGACCCAACTTGAACGTCATTTTGACGTTCAACATTTGATCTAATCTGACTTAGACCAAAGACATTTCCCCAAGAGGGTGAAGTAACCCGCCGCAAAGCATGTCAGTTGTCAGCCACTGCCCCGCCCACGCCACATATATATATATATATATATATATAGTGTTGTTACGTCTCCCTAATTTTGGCATCTAGGGTTACAGGAGGTAACAGTAAATTTTAGAATAAGAGAAATAAAAATATATAAAATGCAGTAAATGACTCTACTCTGTTTTGAAAAAATGTGGGTGCGTGTGTGGCACAAAGTACAGACAAAAAGCCGTGTGATTCAAAAGGTTAGTTTTAGTTGTTCACGATTGCAAGAAACAGACTATTTACATATGTACAAAAAAAAGAAACAACCAAGGTGAGGGACAAGAGCGGTGCTAAAAGAAAAGAACATAGCAAAACATAAATCCGCTATCTGACCCCCCCCCACCAAACCAAGATTAAACTACACAAAAGAAAAAGAGAAAACCAACATCTTCAGCATACGCCACTAACTACTCTGACTTCACAAACATAAATACAAAGGTCGGCATCCGCTCACTGACTAGTGTGTCTAGACAGACTTACCCTGCGTGGTGTAAAATGTAAGTCACGTGACGTGCTAAACTGGTCCCTTCACTATATAGGCCCCGGAGTGAGGCTTATATGTATAAACAAGAATCGAACCCGAATGTGAACACATCCGAATAATCAAGTGAGGGAAAATCTCTTTCTATGAGAATATTTAAAACACACATTGAGCAAAATCCGACAGAAAACAAGACAAGAGCAAGAAACAACAAGCAAACATAGAAGAGCAAACAGGTGACAAGCCAACGCTCGTGCCGAACTCGCGCCATTTCCGGGTCTATATACACGCCCTTCTCGTCTGATTGGTCCTTCGGAGGTGATGTCGAATTAATGATTGACAGGGTCCTTATCCAACTGGAGGACCTGTGAATTAATAATAAAAAGAGAGCAAGAGAAAAGGAGAAAACCTTCTCAAAACGATACGGGACGTAACACCCCCATCCTTAAAACCAAGCATATACCCATCTTCAATAACTTTGCCCTAAAACAATGGATGCTATTCCTTAAATTCGTGATAACGCATCTGCCACTACGTTATCCCTACCCTTCTTGTACTGAATCTCGAGATTGTAGTCCTGAAGAACAAGGAACCACCTCATCAATCTCCGGTTTCGATTACACATACGGGTGATAAAAGTCAACGGGTTGTGATCAGTATAAACAATTACCGTATGAGTAGAAGAGCCAACATAAACCTCAAAGTGTTGAACTGCTAACAACAATGCCAAAGCTTCCTTCTCTATTGTTGAATAATTTTTCTGGCTCTCACTAAACTTTTTGGAATAATAACAAATAGGATGATCAATTCCATCCTTACCTTCCTGCAAGAGTACTGCACCAGCTCCCACATCACTCGCGTCCACCTCCAATTTAAACGCTACCGAAAAGTTTGGAGCAGCTAGGACAGGTTCACTACACAACAACACTTTAATATTGTCAAATGCCACTTGGCATACAGAATCCCAGACAAACGGTTGTGAAGGGCTAAGTAAAGTTGTTAGTGGTGTAGCGACTGATGAAAAGTTTCTACAGAAACACCGATAATAACCGGCCATACCCAGGAATCTGCGCAACTCGCGTCGGGTTTTAGGCGCGGGAAATTCATTTATGACCGCAATTTTTGCCATTACCGGACGTACTTGACCATACCCCACCTGTTTGCCTAGGTAAGTTACTGTAGCCTTACCAATTTCGCATTTTGCTAAATTCAATGTTAATGAAGCTTCTTGTAAACGCTTAAAAACAGTTTCTAAAAGCATTATATGCTCCGACCAACTCTGTGAATAAATCACTACATCATCCAGGTAAGCATTACAATTCGGAACATCCGCGAGAACTAGGTTAACCAACCTCTGAAAAGTTGCTGCGGCATTTCGCAGACCAAATGGCATCACTTTGTATTGTAAGAAATAGTCTGGTGTCACGAAAGCTGAAATTTCAGAGGCTCTGGGGGTTAATGGAACCTGCCAATATCCTTTGAGTAAATCTAATTTACTCACGAATTTGGCGGAACCTACGCTGTCCACACAATCTTCTATTCTTGGCATTGGAAAACAGTCAGGAACCGTTACCGCATTGACGCGTCTATAATCAGTACAAAAACGTGCTGTGTCATCGGACTTCTGTACTAAGAGACATGGTGAGCTCCAAGGGCTAATACTAGGACTGGCCAAACCCTTCTCCAACAGATAATGAACTTCTTTATTCATTATAGCTCTTTTAACCGAGTTAACTCTATAAGGGTGTTGTTTGATTGGACGGGCATCACCCACATCGATGTCATGTTGCAGAACATTTGTAAGTGTAGGTACGTCACCCAATATAGAAGAAAACTTGTTAAGGAGTTTAACCACTTCCTCTTCCTGATCAGCATTGAGATTACTAAGAAACTTGACAAATTAGCTAAAGTGTCAGAATTAGTCAATCGAGCAGATGACAAGGGAGTATTAAACTCCGTTGAGTCTTCAGAATCACTTGGTTGTTCTACTACTGAACTTGAGTCACATACGATCCCTATTGCATGAATAGAATCATCTTCCTTCTCCTGAGACTTCACGTCTTCTCTAGTATAATATGCTTTCAACATGTTAACATGACATACCCGTTTTTGACGTTTCCTGTCTGGCGTACTCAACACATAATCCGTCTCTCCGCGCTTCTCCAGGATCTTATAAGGGCCAGAGAAACGTGCTGTTAACGCCGCTCCAGGAACAGGAAGCAGGACTAGCACCTGGTCACCCACTGCAAAAGATCTAGTCACAGCAGATTTATCATACCACCTTTTCATCTTCCCCTGAGCTTTAGTCAAGGATTCACGCGCTAGCATGCAAGCCTTCTGAAGTCTGTCATGAAATTTACTCACATAGTCTAATACATTTGTCTTTTTGGATTCTACAATACCCAACATACTCTCCTTCAAAACCTTTAGTGGTCCTTTCACAGCATGGCCGAACACCAGCTCTGATGGACTGAACCAAAGAGACTCTTGTACTGTATCGCGGATTGCAAATAAAATCAAGGGAACACCTTCGTCCCACTCCGATCCTGTCTCAATACAGTATTTCCTGAGCATTGCTTTTAGAGTTTGATGGAACCTTTCCAGTGATCCCTGACTCTCCGGATGAAAAGCACTCGATATACGGTGAGTAATATTAAGAGATTTAAAAACTTGAGCACACAATGTGGATAGGAAATTAGTTCCCTGATCTGTCTGAACAATTCTTGGTAAACCAAAAGTGGTAAAGAACTTTATTAGCGTTTTAATGACTGTTCGAGCTGTAATATTGCGAAGAGGAATTGCTTCCGGATATCTGGTAGCCATACACATAATGGTCAATAGAAATTGATTACCAGACTTGGTCTTGGGTAAAGGACCAACGCAATCTATGATCACATGATCAAAAGGATCGCCTAAGACAGGAATTGGAACTAACGGTGCTGGTGGAATCACTTGGTTCGGTTTCCCAGAATACTGGCAAACGTGACACGTCTTACAAAACTGTACCACATCACGCTTCAAACCATACCAAAAAAAATGTTGTAGGACACGATTATATGTTTTTGTCACTCCTAAGTGCCCAGACAACAAATGATCATGTGCCAAGGATAATACCTGCTGCCGAAAATTTGAGGGAACCACCACCTGACATACTACGTTCCACTCATCCTCGGTAACATTACTTTTATGCCACTTTCGCATTAGTACACCATCTTCGATGACGAATGAAACATTACTCAGTTCCGACCCCTCGGCTAGTTTAAAACATTTCACAAGAGAAACATCATTCTTCTGAGCCTCAATTAATTCTTCACGAGTTATTGTCAAGGATAATGGGCCACTCACTACCAGCTCACTCACCTGATCGTTAGTATGGCTCTTGACTTCAGGCTTTCCCTCAGTCTCCTGATCAATACATAGGAAAGTGTCAGATAAAAATTCTTCCTTATTTTTCTTTGATTGGGCACGTGTAATCACGCAAGCAGTAAATGCATTTGGATATTTCAAAGACAATTCATCCGTGCTATTCTCTGCCAAAGTATCGGTTACTTCCAGTGAAGGTACCACCTTACCTCCAGCTAAATCGTTTCCTAAAATAAAGGATACGCCTTTTACTGGTAAAACTGGGCGTACTCCTACCTCCACAAAACCAGACACCAAGTCTGTTTGCAGGTGAATGCGATGAACAGGTACCCTCATGATTTCCATGCTGAAACCCTGGACTAGTCTACTAGATCCGACGGATGTCTGATCTGAAAAAGGCAAAACTTCTGAACATACAAATGACTGGGCTGCGCCGGTGTCCCTCAACACTTGCACTTCTACCCGATCTTCTACATTCCCTGATAGTGACACATAACCTTTAAAAATGAATGGAGAATATACATTGTCTACCTTATCTATTACCTGTTCAACATGCCCATTTTGACTCACGATATTTGCAAATCCAACCTCTTTCACTTGAACTTGCTGCTTGCGCTTTAAAGAGAAACACTCTGCAATGATGTGTCCTTTTTTATGACAATAGAAGCATTCCCGCATTTCTTTAGGCTTCTCAACATTCACTTTAGGCTGCTGAATCTTCATTGGTGACTTCACATAGCTCTTCTCCAAAATTACTGGCTGAAAAACATTTCTATGTGTCAGCACAAATTCGTCTGCTAATACTGCTGCTTCAGATACCGTTGCTACCTTTTGTTCATTTAAATACAAGACCATTCTATCTGGAAGACACTGTTTAAAATCTTCGAGTAATACCAGTTCTCTCAGTGAAGTAAAGTCTTCTACTTTACTAGAAATGCACCATCTATCAAAAAGAATCCCCTTATCTCGGGCAAATTCGACATAGGTTTGGACTGCGTTCTTTTTTCGAGCACGAAACTGCTGCCTATAGGCCTCTGGGACTAGTTCATAAGCTCTAAGTACTGCTAATTTAACTACCTCATATTTAAGGCTGTCTTCCAAAGACAAGGTTGAATAAACCTCCAAAGCTTTACCAGTCAGTTTACACTGTAACAACAATGACCATACCTATTTTGGCCAATTCAAAGAAATTGCAATTTTTTCGAAAGCGTTAAAATAACTATCCACTTCCGACTCGCGGAAACTAGGCACCAAAACGATGTGCTTACCCACATCAAAAGTGGTTGAATTAGAATTAGCCGAATTATCACTTACCGGACGGAAGTTTTGCTGAACAGGGGAACCCGCTGCATATCTTGCCGCCTCAATGTCCAACTGTTTAAGCTTAACTTCCTTCTCGGCCTCAATTTCGAGCTTGCGGATTTGTAGTTTCAGATCCAACTCTGCCTGGTGGGCCTGTGTTCTCTCTTGAGCCTCTGCGTGGAGCCATGCAATTCGTACTTTCAATTGCGTCTCCCCTCTTAACTTGGGAGTGCCTGGGGAAAAAGGTTGAAAAGGCGAGAGAGTTGCCCTAAGTTTGGCCTCCGCCTCTGTTGTGACTAACTCACCTTCGCTTTCACCAGTTTCCACAACATCCGGTTCTCCCTCCGTAGGCTGTGCCCCTCTGTCTACAATCGGCCAGCTTAAAACGCCAAATTCATTTAGGCGATCAATTAATTCCGCCTTTAGAAGAAAAGTAATACCCACCACACTCTTCGGCAAAAGAAAGAGCATTCACTTTTTAGGACGAGCCCCCATTTATGTTACGTCTCCCTAATTTTGGCATCTAGGGTTACAGGAGGTAACAGTAAATTTTAGAATAAGAGAAATAAAAATATATAAAATGCAGTAAATGACTCTACTCTGTTTTGAAAAAATGTGGGTGCGTGTGTGGCACAAAGTACAGACAAAAAGCCGTGTGATTCAAAAGGTTAGTTTTAGTTGTTCACGATTGCAAGAAAGACTATTTACATATGTACAAAAAAAAGAAACAACCAAGGTGAGGGACAAGAGCGGTGCTAAAAGAAAAGAACATAGCAAAACATAAATCCGCTATCTGACCCCCCCCCCCACCAAACCAAGATTAAACTACACAAAAGAAAAAGAGAAAACCAACATCTTCAGCATACGCCACTAACTACTCTGACTTCACAAACATAAATACAAAGGTCGGCATCCGCTCACTGACTAGTGTGTCTAGACAGACTTACCCTGCGTGGTGTAAAATGTAAGTCACGTGACGTGCTAAACTGGTCCCTTCACTATATAGGCCCCGGAGTGAGGCTTATATGTATAAACAAGAATCGAACCCGAATGTGAACACATCCGAATAATCAAGTGAGGCAAAATCTCTTTCTATGAGAATATTTAAAACACACATTGAGCAAAATCCGACAGAAAACAAGACAAGAGCAAGAAACAACAAGCAAACATAGAAGAGCAAACAGGTGACAAGCCAACGCTCGTGCCGAACTCGCGCCATTTCCGGGTCTATATACACGCCCTTCTCGTCTGATTGGTCCTTCGGAGGTGATGTCGAATTAATGATTGACAGGGTCCTTATCCAACTGGAGGACCTGTGAATTAATAATAAAAAGAGAGCAAGAGAAAAGGAGAAAACCTTCTCAAAACGATACGGGACGTAACAAGTGTCAAAACAAGAAGTGCATGTGTGCTACATGATACTCGGTACCTCGTAAACCAAGACTTGTTTCTTTTCCAAGACAAAATTTATTAAAAACCTTTGCTCGTCGCAAACCGCGTTACTCGCAATCCGAGGTTTCACTGTATTTAAATTGCAGATTTAAGATTCAACTTGACTTCATTTATACACCTCATAGTAAGGTTTGGATTAGAACCACTGAATTTAACCCTTTTGAGATATTGGATTTGGATCCCATATTGTTTTTGTTGTTGTTCTGCCACTGAAAATTCAAATTCAAATTTTCAAATTTTATTAGTCACATACACAATCATACACAGTATAATATGCAGTGAAATGCTTTTTATACGACCGCCAGTGACCTTAAAAAAAAAGAAAATAAGAAAATAAAATCTTGTACGTAAAATAAATAATCAATAAAAAGGAAATACTAAAGAAATAATTTTAACTAGTAAAATTTGTAAAATTAACTGTGCATAAGGGCATAATAAAAAAAAATAAAAATAAAAAAAGCACTTTGTTACATTGTTTAGGTAGTTGCAAATCTGCAACGCCTGCCTTGAGAGGGTTAAATGACCAGTCAACTGGATTGGACAGGCTCCAACATCGTCAGATATATTTATTGCACTGGAAATCTGTTACTTTGGTCATATTGGGTCTAACAATATCACACGAAAATGTGATTTCTCATCTGCAAATTCTTACTTTGTTTGCTTTGTTACAGGACACTGCATCTGTACTGAGTGAGCATCACATAAAGGCACTAGTATGTGAAAAGCCAGAGTGTGATTTCGCTCCTTATTTAAGTCAACTGCTTTATTTATTAAAATATAAAAAGTTCTTAAGTGATCATAACCAGTGTTGGGTGTAACTTGTTACAAAGTAAAGTGTGCAGCTCCTAAGGAACTTTCTACCACTCTTAACTCCACAAATAATTTAAGCAAGCACTTAAACAGAAAGTAATCCACAACAAAAACCATGGAGGATGCCCGCGCCCAAGGTGAGAGCAGCCCAACCAAGCCTAAACAGGCTAAACTGGATTTTTGTTCAGGATCGGAAGGAAAATAACTACAGAACAATTGAAGAGGAGTGTGAGAGCATACGTCGCGGAAGAAATGCTGCCCTTGTCCACTATGCAATCGCAGTCATTCAGAGACATACTTGCGATGGTACGCACCATGGACAGATCTCCCTTGCATGACCAAAAGACATTTGCAAGGTACTTAGATACTGTAAGTGTTATGCTGAGATAGAGCATGAACTTTATACTGCATGATATTGTATATTATTATTTACAACATAAAGTATTTTTGAGCAAATTACTAAGCGCCTAAAATTTTAGAAATAATATCAATATGTTTTTTCTGTCTTCGATGTCTTCGAACAGTAAAGATATAGCATATGCATACACCCTAGCAAGAAATTTTGTATGAATATAATACATAGTACAGACACATTAAAGATAATAAAATTTTCATTGTTAGACAGGTTTATATCAAGAATTTTAGTTTTAGTTCTAGAGATTGATTACATCTTTAAATCATGTTGCAGTTTTCATACTTCTGTAATATTTTTCAGGCAAAATTTAATTAGTTACTTAAAGTAATTAGTAATCTGATTACTTTTTCACATGTACTGTAATAATCAGTTGTTGTTGGTCTTTCGGCTGCTCCCGGCAAGGGGTCGCCACAGCGGAATTTCCAGTCCGCACAACAACTTGGCACAGGTTTTACGCCGGATGCCCTTCCTGGCGCAACCCTCCCATTTTATCCGGGCTTGGGACCGGCACTGCATCCAGTGGCTGGGGTTTGGGCACTGGCTGGGAATCGAACCCGGGCCTTCCGCATGGCAGGCGAAACACCTACCACTGAGCCACCAGTGCCCCGTAATAATCAGTAATGTAATCAGATTAAAATTTTAAAGCAATAATTAGTCATCTGTAGTAGATAACTTTTTTTGAGTAACCAACACTGCCCGCCAGGTTGTCAGGGTCAGAGGTGCCACGGTTCCTTTCTTCCCCTAGTCTCTAGTCTGCATTTTTTTCATCTTGGTCAGTTTTAGTATTGTAATACAGGCTTATATTTGTTTAAAAAATACAGTTTGAACGCAAGGGTGTTTAGGCAGTCTTAGCTTTTAGTTAGCCCCTCAGTGCATGTTAACTGATTGACATAGGGGTTAAAAAATGCTGGTGCTTTGCATTAATTGGAATACTATTTCACTTACTTTTGAAAATTTCTGTCTCTGTATGTGTAGCTATTCTATAATTCTGAGCTAAGTCTGAATTTGAAATAATTTTCCCAAATAGGCTCCAGCCTTACATTAAGCAGTGACAGACATGCAGACACCTGGTATCTGAACTGAGTGAGATTTCTGTGGTGGGTGTGCTGTGTTTTAACATCCTGATCTTTTGCCGAAATGTGTTCTCAATTTTATCTGGGGTGTTATTTTTGTTGTTGTTTGTTTTAAATCATAAACAGAATTACTTAACCCAGCCTTTCTTTATTTTTCATAATAAAACTATTTTATTATAAAACATGATTTACAAGTTAGCTCAAGATAAGTTGTTCTTTTTTAAATCCACACCACTTTCTGAACCTAATTCCTATAGACAACTTCTTTAGCAATTTGGACATTTGGGAAAATGAACAATCAAAATGGCAAAGCAAACATGCCTAACCTAAGACAGACAAGGAAGGCCAACATTGCAGACATTTTTAAAGGCCTTTTAGAACTACTAGATGGCAACATTATACAACTCAACATGTTATGTAAAACATAACATAAGGTTTGTACTATTATGTAACAGTATCAGATTTAATTTTTTTAACAACTGTTCAGTTTCATCTCCAGTTATAAACATGAATTAAAAGGACATAATATATTCTGCAGTAAGAATGTGAAACTAAGCATTTCGTCTTAAATGGAAACCTAATTACTGTAAAAACAAGCAAAGAGGCTGAATGACATTAAGTTACTGCAGCAGGTTAAAATTCAGATGATTACAACAATAGTGTAGAATTTCTCACTGTATGAACTTGTGTGGTGTAATAATGACTGTCTGCTATTGTGTCCTGTTTAGCAGTTAGGCAACAAACACATTTTTTTTACCAAAAAAAAAACCCCACATATACAGTGTACTGTTGAACGCTCTAGTTTCTTTTAAACTAGTGCTTCAATGCGTCACACATGATTTGATTAAAGGAGGTCAGTAAGTTACAAATCTAGCATGCACAAGACAACCGGAAACCCACAGCTTTCTCATTTCCTCTTGACGTGTAAGGTTTTGAGATACTTCATGAACACATTCTGCGCAAAGGTTTTATGCATGAGGCTTTGAAATAACTGATCTGTGAAATGATGATCTTATGGTGACAAACTGAGCCAGTGGAGATTAAGATGGTTCTTTGTCAGCCTCAACTGTGGCAGCTCCTTCTGCTGATGTGCCTTGGAGGACTCCTGCAGACTGGTAAGATCACATCTATAGTATACTAATGCTACTAACCTAAGTACTAAATTGAATGTGAATTTCTTTTTTTCTACTTTGCGTTACTTTCATATACCTTGAGTCATTCCTCAATAGCATACACATAATGTAAATACATGAATGGATGAATAAATGAATACAACCTTTTATATTATGCAAATGAAATAGGGCAGGATTGTGATGCTGCATTGATTTCTGCTGCCTCACATCTCCTTGGTTATATCCTGAGCTAGTGCACATAGTCCCACCTTTCATGGCAATAGGTGGATTGACTCCACTATATTTCTCCATATCTGTTAATGTCTGTGCATTGTTGCTTAAAACTGACTAGAGTCTCTAGTTAGTTCCAGGTTACCTGAAACCATGGTGACCCTGATCAGTATTAAGCATTTACTGTAAAAACACACACACACACACACACACACACACATGAATGATTTCTATATAAGAAGAAAAAGAGTCAGGGGGACTTTAACTTTTTTTCTGGGGATTTGGCCAGCATTTGTTGTTTAATGGAATATCTACAGTACTACATGTGTTAACATACAACACTCGCTGAAATGGCCACCTAGTCCTGAATTTCATTTGAATCTCTTTGTCTCCTTAAGAATGAGTCTGCCTCTCCTATACCTCTACCTCTAACACTCTCTATAGTATTTAGTATACTACAGAATAGTATTGCTTGTGTATACAGAGTTTGTTGTGTCTGAGTGATTTTGTTCATGTTTGTGAACAACATGGTTGTGTTCATGTTTTTCCTTGCCGCTCATCAGAGATATTTCATGCATCATTCATTCATTCTTCTCATTATTATCTAGACACATTTTTTTCACACATACACGCATACATACAAAATTCTTTTAATTTCTTTCATTTTTGTGACGCTGCTTTGAGACAAATACCATTGTTAAAAGCGTTATATAAATAAAATTGAATTGAATTGAATGTTTATTGTGTAATATTACATTACATAACATGTAATTAATATAACATGTATTACATGCATTATATAAAACACATAATGGCCACCTAGCCCTACTTTTTATTTGAATATACTTGTCATGTTAAGAACCATGCATTATACTGTACCTCTACCTCTGACCTCATCTGTTTTCCTACTAGCCAATCACAGCAAAGCAACTAAGTGCATTTAGTCATATAGACATGTACATATAGACATGGTGAAGAGAATCTGCTGAAGTTCAAGCATATCTAGGGTTTACAGAAAATGGGCAAAAAGTGAGAAAATATCCAATGAACAGCAGTTATCTGGGCTAAAATACCTTGTTGATGGCAGAGGTCAGTGGAGACAGGCCAGATTACATCATTATATCATTACATAACATAACACATAAAACATAACATACACATAGAGAAGGAGTACTGTGCAAATGTCTTAGGCATCTTATGTTCTTTTTTTGTACAATCATTGTTATACATATAAATTTTTCTGATTTCATTATTACATCAGAACAAACATTTCTGATCTCCAAACATTAGTATTCCAAAAGGAAAATTATAATCTTACAGAAAATTGTATTTTAAAAAATGTATATTATGTAAACAATAATTTTTATAAATAAAAATTAAGGACTAAGGAATTAAGGACTGTGTTTTGTTTCTTGAATATTTCTACGTTTTCTCATGTTACAACCACAAACATAAATGTATTTTATTGGGATTTTATGAGGTAGACCAACACAAAGTGTAACATAATTATGAAGTGGAAGGAAAATACTTAATGGTTTTCCAAATTTCTTACAAGTAAATATCTCAAAAGTGTGGCATGCATTTGTATTCAGCCCTGCTGAATCAATACATTGTAGATCTACCTTCCACTGCAATTATAGCTGCAAGTTATTTGGAGTATGTCCCTACCATATTTGCACATCTAGAAATTTAAAATTTTTGCCTATTCTTCTTTGCAAAATTGCTCAGATTAGTCAAATTGGATTGATAGTGTCTGTTTTTTGCCACAGATTACAGATAAGTCTTTTGCAGACTCTAACATGCTTTCTTTAAAGATTGCCCTGTATTTGGTTCCATCCATCTTGCCATAAATTCTGACTGGCTTTCCTGTCCCTGCTGAAGAAAAGCATCCTCACAAAATGATGCTGCCACCACCATGCACAGTGTTAGTTTAGCGTTAGTACATAGCTTACCTCACTTGTAACATGATGATATCTGAGTTACGGTTACCTTTCTATCAGCACGAACCAGAGTAGACATTCTAATCTGACCTCTGGAATCAACAAGGTATTTTTGCCAAGAAAACTGAAAAATTGCCCACTGGATATTTTCTGTTTCTCAGACCAGACCACTGTCTGCAAACACTAGAGACATTGTGTCTGAAAATCCCAGTGGTTGAGCAGTTTTGGAAGTACTCAAATAATCTGACACAAACAACCCTGCTAGGGTCACAATCACAACATTCCCCGATTCTGATTCTCGGTTTGAACTACAACAGGTTGACTTGACCATGTCTGCATGCCTAAATGCATTGAGTTGCTTTTATTTGATTGGCTGATTAGATTGATATATGAGTTAATGAGCAACTGAACAGGTGTATATAGGTGTCCAGTGTGTGTATTTTTATGCTGAAAAAAATTGCATTAAATAACTGCACATAACCTGTTGCTTATAACTACTGTATGGTGGAAATGAAATGTGGAAAGAGAAGAATCATCTCAGTGGAAGAAGGGTACTTAGAACGGTGAACTTGATGACAGGATTGTAACTTATGTTGATAAATAGTGTTGGGTGTAACTCATTACGAAGTAGAGTACAGTACTTGGATTACGTTTTTGGTGTAACGAGTAATCTAACGCATTAGGTGTGCCACTTAAGTACTCAGTTATTTAGTTATATTTTCAAAAATGTAATCTGTTATTTAGACAATTTACAGTATATAATCCCTGAGCCAGACAACAGTGATTCCGTTATTGTGTGTGTTTGAAAGTCGTCCTACAAGCCACGCCACCGAAAACTCGCCACCCCTATGTTATTCCTGCGATACCCCTATCTCACCTATGCGGTTTGACTCACGATGAGAATGTTAGGCATTGGCCGCCGCGAGTGACCACCCGACGTTCCGTAAAGTTCTGCAATGTCTGCAAGGACCAACGGCGGAAAGATGGAAAAGTAATCACAGTGCCAAAACTCTCTGTGAATCATGATAAACTGTACTTACGGCCACCGTAAGTATGGTTCATCCGCGAAACCACGAGGTGAACCATAAGTTCATACGGTTCATCCGTGAAACCACGTAGGTGAAAAGTATGAAAAAGTACTCTAATTAGTTACTTTTATCAGGAAGTAACGTTGTAATGTAACTGGTTACTTTTTAATGACAGTAATTTTGTAATGTAACTTTAAAAAGTAACATCCCCCAACACTGTTGATGAATATGTAATTTTTTATGACATCACAAGAATTCTTTACATTTTGTTTTATAATTTTGTAATAAATAAATGAATGTCCTTTAATAAACAATGCTTGGCTTTTCCTTGCAGATGTTTGTGGAGGTCAGAATTCAGTACAGATCCAGGAAGGTCCACTGTACCGTGTGAAAGGATTTCCAATGTCCATTTCATGCAATGTTAGTGGCCTTAAGGATTCAAGGGAACAAGCATTTGAGTTTTTAGTCACTAAACCACAGAAATCACACCCAATCCAGATAATTAGCACTAAGGACCCAGGTTATCCTTATGCAGTGTACTCTAAAAGAGTACATGAGAATGACATTCTGATTGAAAGGCTGTCATGGACATCAGTTCGCTTCCACATTAAGTCTGTAAAAGATGATGATTCTGGAAAATATGACTGTCACACTCCAAATCCACATGACACTTATTCTGGAACCTACAATGCAGAAACAACAGTGAATGGTAACTTGTTTTATTACTGCTTTTTTTGTTAACAAATGTGAGAATGTGTGTCTTGGGCCAGTAATTTGTCTAAAAATGTCAAATACTCCGTAAGGCATTTTCCCCCCTAGCGTGACACTAGACAAGCTGTAAAACCATGTGTGATTAATTCTGTACATCCCACAGTGATTGAGGATACTCTGATGGCTTCCTACTCTGGACCTGCATCTTATAGCATCTCTGAAGGTGAATCCCTTCAACTAGAATGCCAAGTCTCCAGTCAGACCTTCCAACATACTCATCTGTCTGTCACATGGTATCTACGTGGTACCGCTGACACTCGGCCCATCATCAGTTTGGACAGAGATTTAGTTGTGAGGCCTGGACCGGAATTTTTAGACAGATACCGTTCAGGGCTCATAGCTATAGAGAAGATAGAAGACACCACCTACAGACTTAAGATAAGTCAGGTACAACAGTCTGACAGTGGTGAGATCTACTGCCAGGCTGAGGAGTGGATCCAAGACCCAGATCGCTCTTGGTTTAGGATTTGCCACAGGAACACCATGAGCTCCAACTTAAAAGTCAAAGCTCTAGGTATTTTTTATATAATTTTCTATTGTTTTAATGAAGACACTTTTATTGTACTTTTACTGTGCTTGTGTCAGGCAGTTGTATCAACTAATATCCTTAAACATTTCTTGATTTCTATGTGTTTCAGACACAGCTCATGAAGTAGGAACTTTTGTTCCTCAAATCCGTGTTCTGAATCCTGCTCTTGAGGAAGGAGGAGTGATGGAGATCCAGTGCAGCATAGATGCTCAGAATCTTCCAGGACATGTCTTCTCCATGGCTTGGCTGAGAAACAACATGGAAGTGGCTCACATTGGTCCCACTGGTGTGGTGTCTGTAGCTAAGACGTCCATGAGAAGAGAGAATGATGGTGAGCTAAGAACTGTGAAGAAGGGGGATAGAATCTTCGTTCTCACTATCCAACCAGTCAGGGCTGAAGATCAGGGCATATATCAATGTAAAGCTGAACAAGAGGAGAAGACAGACACTGGGTCCTTCATCAGAGGAAAAAGCCAACTATCACGTGAAGAAACTGTGCACATCAAAGCCAAAGGTCAATAATTTTTTATTATCATTTGTGTAATATTAAGGTGGATTCAGTGATTTTAAAGAAATATTACAAACACCATCTGTAAATACCGTAAGTGCACAGCAACAATTAACTATGATTGCAAGAAACATTGGGAATTGTGGTTTGGAGCTGCTGTGTGGCCTCAGGGCCCAGATGCCTTGCAGTCACGTAAGAAACAATAAACATGGAAAATAAAATAAAAAATTTAAACTGTAACATTTTGCAGGACAATGTCAGAGGAACAGATCATAACTGTGGTAACTTCATATGGTTCACAAACCTTTTCCATGCAACTTTATATCAGGATCCATACATGTTTATACAAATACACTAAACATTACCTAATCTGTATTGCTCCTGCATTCTGATTCTAGAGAGTGGTTTGGCTGTGGTCATGCCAAATCAGCTGATTAATATTACTGAAGGAGAAGCTCTACAAATCAGCTGCAGTGTCTCTGGAGCCAAAGGCCTGCTGTCTGTGTCTTGGCAGCACACAAAATCATCAGGAAGTTCTTTTGGTGATGTGATAACCCTGAGTCATGAGGGGGTGGTCAAAGGACCTCAGTATCAGCACAGGGGCTTACGCACATTTCAGGCTAATGTTGCTGATTTCATTTTGGAGTTAAGTGGAGCTCTTCTCTCTGACAGTGGGGTCTATAAGTGCACTGTGACTGAGTGGAGCATGGAGAGCAGCGGTAACCCGAAGAAAGGGAGCAGCCAGTCACAGCAAGGCCAGGTTTCTGTTAAGTCTATTGGTAAGTTAAACTCTTGGTTATTCATTAGTTATGGATAGGAGGGATGATAAGAAGTAATTGGAATTGAGATACAATGATCAGCCACAACACTGAAACCACTTCCAGGTGACATTGCTACATTGATTTACTGTATACACTCATATAACATATTTGGCTATAGCCTATATAACATATACTGTAGGCTTTGTTTCATTGCAATTGGTTAAGGGTGTTGATGTGACCTCCAAATGTCCCAGATCTTAATCTGACTGAGGATGCATGGGATGTGCTGGACAAAAACATCTGATCCACAGGGGCCCCATCTTGCAACCCTGAGCAATTTAGAGCAATTAAAGGATCTGCTGTAATGTCCTGGTGCCAGATGCCACAATGCACCTTCAGAGGTCTTGTAGAGTCAGGCCCCGAGTGGTCAAAGCTGTTTTGGTGGCACCAGTGGAGCCTACACAATACTGGGCATTATGTTTTGGGGTTTTAATGTTATGGCTGAATTTCAGATTTTTAATTTTGATGGACAAAAAAAGGTTTTCTTTAACAACATTGTAACTAGAACATGCTTCATTAGTATCTTTATCTCACTGTGATGAATAAGAATTATTTGCTGACTTTTTCTCTTATATATATATTGGTGACTGCTTTAATCCTCCTTTTTTCTTTCATTTTTAGAATCTCTTGTAAAAGTTACACTGAAAAGCCGCACTGTATCTGTTCTTGAGAACTCAGTGATCAGACTGATTTGCTCAGTTTATGCACCTAAAGTTTCCTTAGCTATGACTTGGAAGTTTCTACAACATAATTCAAGCACTCAAAAAAACATAATAAATATGGACCATACTGGCAGCATATCCTGGGAAGCAGAGCAGCAAGACTACCAGTTAGAAACTCTGGTGCAAGAATCACGAACAGATTTTATTCTCATGGTGCTGAAAGCAAGAAAGCGTCAAGCAGGACGTTATGAATGCCAGATTGATGCATATGACAAAAATGTTCAGAAGACCACGAAACCACTCCAGTCCAATCCACTGGCCATCACTGTACACAGACCTGGTATGAATTAGCTTAACTATAGTTCCTCATGCAACCACTTTAAGACACAAATCCCCAACCCTGGGCCACTTAGATATTTTAAAGCACAGGTGCCAGACCCCTGCCCTGGTGATCCATTCTCTGCACTTCTTAGTGTCTCCCCTGTTTCCAACACACCTGATTTAACTGAGAACTTTGTGTAAAGGAGCAAGGACAAAAACTAAAAATGTGCATGACAAGGGGTACTCCAGGAAAAGGGTTTTGCAGCCTATGTTTCAGTGCAAGTGGCATATACAGTATTCATGCTATATATCTTTGCTAACTGTATCTCATTCTGTTCCTCACACCCTTTGTGTTTTTCAGACAGCAAATTGTCTGTCTCCTCCCCACATAAGTCTTCTTTGAAAATTCAAGCAAACAGTGACAGCATTATTGATTGCTTGGTGATGGCGAATACGACTAATTCTTCCCGTTTTGAGGTGACTTGGTTACATCGTACACAGACGCTGCTGAAAATGGAACCAGAAGGGGTCATCACTCATGAGACTGACGATAGGATCAGTATGAAACGAACTACAAGACAGACCTTCCAGTTGATGATAAAACAAGTAAAGTCAACAGACAGTGGACCATACATCTGTTCAGTGCAGGAATGGATTCAAGATCCTGATGGCATCTGGTATAGTCTTGACACAAAGTCTGTCACTGTAGAACTACATGTCATTGAAAAAGGTAAGCAGCGGCATCATGCTTTTTTTTTCATCACAAGATGGGCTATAGAGTCTTATGCTAGCATAGATCAGTACAATAGAAAACTCATGAGCTGGTCAGTTGCTAAAGCTATAGAATTTATTCACCTCTATAATAAAGAGTAAACATTTTCTAAACTAGAAGTGTATCTTTTTGTGTTAGGGCACATTAGGTCAAGTACTGAAGAACTTTTTCAGTTTTCAGTCAGTTACAAGTACTGTAGTTTGCAATTGACACATTTCTGTTCGAAATCTGATTTCCCAACTGTCCTCATATAAGGTTATATCTGTGTGAAATTTTAATATAAGCAGTTGCATGACATAAGGAGAATTTTTGAGGCTATTATAAAGGGTATATACTGTAGCTACCTGAGATTACCTATATGCTGTTGTTTTTTATCACTCTGTGCCCCATATAATTTTATACAAAAATTTGCATTCCCACACAAGCACTCCAGCTGATGCTTGCATTTACCAACACACATAGTGTACACACACACACACACACACACACACACACACACACACACACACACACATACACACAAACTCTCACATGGTTCTCACATTTACAGTGCCATGAAAAAGTATTTGCCTGTTTTTTGCATATTTGTCATACTTTACACCAAACAAATTTTTATATTATACAAAGATGACCCGAAAAAAAAAATCAAAATGCAACCATAATAACTGGCTGTGCCACCCTTTGAAGCAACAACTGCAATCAAGTGTTTGCGATAACTGGTAATGAGTCTTTCACGTAACAGTGGAGGAATTTTGGCCCACTTTTCTTCCCATAATTTCAATTCAGCTCCATGGGGGTTTAACTTGTTTCAGGTCATGCCTCAGCATTTTTAGTTCGGATTTCGACTAGGCCACTCCAGAATCTAAATTTTTGCTTTTTGAGCCATTCAGAGGTGAACTTACTAGTGTGTTTCCAATTATTGTGCTGCTGCTTAATTTAAGTGCTCTTGAGGTCACAAGCTGATGGCCGGACATTTGCCTTCAGAACTTTCTGGTACAGCTCAGAATACATGGTTCCATGAATCATGGTAAGTCTTCCAGATTTTGAAGCTGCAAAGCAGCCCCCGACCATAACCATGTTTGACTTTTAATATGATGTTCTTTTTATGAAATGCTGGATCAATTTTATGCCAGATGTAACAGGATGCACAAAAAATCCAACTATTGTCTCATCAGTCTACCCTATTTGCCCAAAAGTCTTAAGGATAATCAAGATGATTTTTCAAATTGGGCCAGGCAGGTTTGGCCTTTTTTCCCCCTTAGTATATGAAATCATCATATAAAAACTTGAATTTGTATTTACTAGAGTAATATTGTGTAATATTAAAATTTGTTTGATAATCTGAATCATTTACTGTATGTGTGACAAATAACGCACTGTGAAGAACACTGTGAAGAACAGAGATGGCAGCCAGTAACATCACAGAAGAGTCTGTTACTGAAACAAAACTGCTGAACGAACAGTTATTTTTAATAATTAAAATGACAAACTGGGAAAGCCTGGACTGTTGGGTCTAATTCTTTTGCCAAAGTTCATCCTGTTTGAAAACATTTATTAATTGTCAGGGGATAAGGAGTAGAAACAGTGAGGACAAAATGCCATCTGCATCACAGTCGAGTGTGGGTTTTAGGAGCTTTTGGTTTGTGCAGTTGCCAGTGAGAAAAGTTCTTGGTAGTTTTTTTAGCCGAAGGTCAAATTTTTATTTATCATATCACCACTAAAATTGAGTTAAAAGGATTAACACAATCGTTGAGGGGAAAAAAACTATTACATATTATGTAATTAGTAGAAGAAACTAACAAGATACAGAACATTAATTCATTAAATAAGGATTTTTTTGTAAATCCTGTTTGGTCGCAATATTCAAAATGTTCAATTTATAATTAGCCACTGATTTCAATATTTATCTTTGACAGCTTTTCTCTCACTCTGTTTTTTTTTTTCAACTTGCCTGATTTTCCTCCAGCCTTACACATAGCCACTCCTCAAATGCTATGCCAAGATTGTAATAGCCAAAATGGGCTTCTGCTTTTAAATATGCTGCTAAATCCTTAATCTTTTCAAGCTGCCACCTTTTTTTTTCAATGTTCTGATGATGCTTAGAGAAAGCGGTAACAGTTGACTATTCAAACAATAGCTATTTAATAACATTTTTGTGTAGACAGTTTTTATGTAAATGATTTGTATTTATATTAATGTTAATACTGTTAATCGTTTTTTACTTTTTATTTAGAAAGTGATTTCAGCATGGATAAATCTGCTGATCAGCTGAAGGTCTTGGAGGGAGAACAGTTTGAACTAAAATGCTCACTGGGGTCTGGTGGACTTGACACTTCATTTCGTTACTCTCTGAGCTGGCTCTTTCAAAGTCAAGATCAGAGTTTGTCTACAGTCAAGCTCCTAACCTACACTTATGATGGACGTCTGCAGTTCCAAGAATCAGATCCAGAAGTTCGACAAAGACTCATTTTCTCCAGACCCACAATTAATGTTTTTCAACTGTCCGTCTTGAATTCCATGCCATCTGACAGTGGAAGCTATTACTGTCAGGTAGATCAGTATCAGGTTGATTGTAAAAGCAAATGGGCAAGAAAATCAAGTGACACATCAGGTTTAACAAATGTTAGTGTACAGTTATTAGGTACGTCCTTTCCTCTTGCTGTACATGTAATAATATTTGTAAGTTATTGTAGATAGTATGAATAACAGATCATTTATGCTTCCATTCTTTAGAGAGCAAGCTACGTGTTGACAAAGTCGATCACTTTCTCAACATTACTGACACTGAAAAGGGCTTCGTTGTGGTGTGCAAGATCAGCTCCCGCTCCAGTGATGAGTCTGTGTTTGAAGTGTCCTGGTCCAGGAGGCAGAGAGACGAGCGGGCCTTGATCATTTACACTGCAAGTCGTGATGGCACTCTACACAGCGCAATCCCGGATAAAACTCTAGTGTATGACCGGCCCAGTACCAGTCTCTACACACTAACTGTGCCCAATGTTGATCTTTCCGATAATGGCCACTACCAGTGCCAGGTTGTAGAATGGTTACAGACAGCTGATAACATATGGAGGAAGGTAGCTGAAGACAAATCAGGAGAAATGTCCATCAATGTACAGGTTGAGACAAAATCAAGTAAAGACACTTTCACTTTGCAAATGCCTATAACTCGTCAGAACTACACAGAGGGAGAGAGTTTGGATATTACTTGTTCTATTAATTTTGATAACATGGACCCCACTTTCCATTACAGTATCAAGTGGTCTGTGGAGAGGCAGTTCTCCAGTGTCAGCACTATTCTGCTGAGCCATACCTATAATGGCATTCTACAGTACAATTTAAAGGACAAGCAGCTAAATGGCAGGCTATTGTTTTTCAGGCCTGCAGCCAATAACATGCGTCTGACTATTTCGAAGTTGGATTTATCTGATAGTGGAAAATACAACTGCATGGTTGAACAGTACCAGTTTAGTTGTGAAGGCAACTGGGAAATAAGGGGATCCCCACAATTTCTTTCAACCATGGTCAATGTGTATAAGAAAGGTAATGACTTTTTCATGTGTTTTCTATTTGGTTATGCTTCAAATCATTTTTACGCATTACTTTCATTTTAGATAGTGAAGCTTTTAAACTACAATATTACTTTCGTTCTAAAAATGGTAATTTTCCCTAATGATTGCTATCACATAACAGAGAGCAAGCTACGTGTTGACAAAGTCGATCACTTTCTCAACATTACTGACACTGAAAAGGGCTTCGTTGTGGTGTGCAAGATCAGCTCCCGCTCCAGTGATGAGTCTGTGTTTGAAGTGTCCTGGTCCAGGAGGCAGAGAGACGAGCGGCCCTTGATCATTTACACTGCAAGTCGTGATGGCACTCTACACAGCGCAATCCCAGATAAAACTATGGTGTATGATCGGCCCAGTACCAGTCTCTACACACTAACTGTGCCCAATGTTGGTCTTTCCGATAATGGCCACTACCAGTGCCAGGTTAAAGAATGGCTACAGACAGCTGATAATGCCTGGAGGTATATGAATGTAGACAAATCAGGAGAGCTTTTTATCAGTGTCCATGCCCGTCCTGAAGGTAACTCAGACACTTCAAACATTCTCATATAGTTTATGGAAAGTTTATGAATATACTAATTTTTCGTTAATCTTTTATAGGTAGAATAGATGACAAGCCATGCTCTTCTGGGTTAATACTGGTCATCCTCATTCCTCTGCTTTGTATCCTACTTATGGTTGTCTTGGGGTTATCAGTTCTGCTGAATAAAGTTCAGAAGACAATCACTACTTCAAAAATCCAGAAGCAATCTCTGTGGCTTGAGAATACACCACTAAAGGCTATGGCAGAAACAGAAACAGAACAAAATACAGAGGACAGTGCCTAAAGCTAATAAAGTTACTTTTACCCTGAAAAGTACCATTTCCCCTGTTGCAGCCTGCATATAATTAAGGTTATATTTGTGAAATTGAAAAAGCTTTGGAATGCCTCAAACACTGATAAGATTAACACAATAAATGAAACTGGTAAAATTACCAGAAGATTTTTTTAGACCATAAAATCTGTAGACATCTGTGGACTATATGAAAATGTCCCTCATTGTTTTTTAGAAATTGTCTTTGCAATTATTTGCAAAGCTCATATGTAAGGAGTGAGATTAGATGGTACAAACAGAAGAAAGTTTATAATTAATAAAGGTATGCTTTAAAACTTTATTGCATTATAGTATCCAAATTCTTTTCAAGTTCAAACTGGTTATTAAATAACATGATCTGTTTCTGTGTATGATTTTATCCATTCTACAATGGCACAGTTGTGTAACCTTGTGAAAGAGCTGTCACATCACCATGCAAAAAGGAAGTTCGTTTTTTGTGGTGATTTTTTCCGAGAAGGTTATCTGACTAAGAGGTGGTTTGTTAAGCAGTACAACATAAACTGGTGACCGCAAGACAAAATATTTAAATTAAAAAAAATGTCTGCTTTGGATCAATAAAATAAATGCATTAATAGCTATTTAAATGTTTGGTCTAAATAAAAGTTATTTTTATATTTTCATTCAGTTTCTGTGTGTGTATGTGTGTGTGTGTGTGTGTGTGTGTGTGTGTGTGTGTGTGTGTGTGTGTGAGAGAGAGAGAGAGAGAGAGAGAGAGAGAGTGCGTGCGTGCGTGCATGCCTGAGTGTACAGATGTCTACAACATATTTTGAAACTAATTCCACTGTCAGTATTCTTCCTGGTCCATACTCTATATTCAGTATTTGACCTTAAGCTGCATTGTACTATAGATGATCCCCTTTTTCTCATTTGCATTTTTGTTAAAGGAGAGAACATTAAATGCTACAAAATAAAGTTTTTTGAATAATGGAGTTGTCAGTCTGACTGCCTAATCCTTTAAAATCCTTTCAGTTTACCTAAAAAAAATTCTTTTTATGCAAGTATTTTTGACACATCAATGCTGCCAAATAAAAGCTAAGGTATACATTTATATATTTAAAATCAATTTTAAAAAATGAATAAAATATATTTAAATTGAACCAATAAACATAATTCCCTAAAATAACAGCCGCAGTTGTTGAGAAATGTTGAGAAATTGCTCTGTAAAAAAAATCATTAGGAGACTTGAGGCGTGTGAAGTAGTCTGTGCTTTCTTGTGGTTGTGAAATACAGAGTGACGTGCAGTCTGTCACCATAAATATAGACATATTCACACCCATTTACTGCATCCTCTCTCACTCACTCTCTTAATTTAATTCAAACCTTTAAACAAACATGAGATGATTTACTATGTACTATAGTTTACTATGTAAATTATTAATAATTATAAGAATCATTTAAAAGTATAAATGGTAATTCTTCTTTCATTGCATGCTGTCCTTCATTCATTGTAGTATGTGGCAACCCATGATATAACAGGCCCGTAGCCAGGGGGGGTTCGGTGGTTCGAACGACCCACCCCCCGCCCCCTGCCAAAGGTCCAGAATGTTTTGTTATTATCATTATTATTATTATTTATTTTATTTTTTTGAGACAGATTAAAATTGTTGGGCATTATTTAAAATAACACTTTATTACAAAACAATTTACAAAAAAAACAAAAACGCGACATGTGACAAGTCTGCGCAGCAACTGACGTTTTTTAAATCTGTGAGGCGGCATCCAGTGGTGTATAATATGGGTTGAAAAGAGCAGGAGAGACGGAAGAGAAAGCAGGCAGCAGCGTCATTATCGCAGAATATTGAACATATGATCAAAAGGACTGCCAAACAGAGTAAGTTTGTTACTACCTCAAGATCAAATTGCTAATGCTAGTTAAGTGGTAGCTAATCGTCAACCTCACATCACACACAGAATAGTTAGTTCTCTTGTGCCTTTTCTTGAGCAGTCTGAAAGTCTGTACATCTTAAATAAACATTAACAGACAGTAGCCAGGCCAGGTCATTTAATAAATAATATACAAGTGTGTTTCAGGTAATGATAATTAAACAGTTCATTGCACTACACAGTACATCACTGACCAATGGCTATGTATTACAGATGATTCACAACAACTCAGTGAGCGGCAAAGTGGTATGCAACTACTCAGGGAAGGTCAAGGTGATGTGCAACAGCTCAGGGAAGGTCAAGAAGAGATCTTCAGTGATCTAGGATTCAGGCCACAAAATCGGTAGAAGAAATCTTAAAAGGTGTGTGTAAGATGTCTGATGGCCAGAAATACCATTTACTCAGGAACCACAACAAGCCTTCTAAAAACTTCATTTTTCCGACGCAATTTATATATATATAATGTGAACATATTCTCTAAGTTGTATCCAAGAAGACTGGAGCTGACCAGTGTTCTTATTCCATAAGTTCAATAAAGTGAAGAGGCAAAGAAAGAAATGAGAGAGCATGTTGATGAGAGAAGTTGAATTTGTAGTTTAATAATATTCCAGTAAAAATTCCTTAAATGTATTCTGTTTTTAGTGTGGTTTTTAAACTTTTGAACTGTGTGTGGGTGTGTTTTTGGGTTAGGGTTAGGGTTAGTGAAAAAAGTCGCACATGATCTTGATAAGCAATTTGACAACATTTTAGTAAATATTTGCAAAAGCACGCACATTTTGATACCAGCAGACAAGCTAATCCAGCACATGTCACTAAAATGCAGTATTTAAACCTCAAAATGAAATACAAATTGAGTAAATACTCAAATACAAAATACTGAGAAAAAAGGTCCACTTTAAAAAAAAAAAAAAAAAAGAACCCCTTTGCACTAGGCTGGCTACGGGCCTGTATAATACTTTAAAATAAGAAATTGAATTTTACTTTTTGAGATAGTATGACCGACTTATTAATTTAAGTGCTATGTGCTTTTTTTTTTTTTTTTTTTTGAGTGCCAGTTGGACAGCCTGGCTATGAATTAGCCTGTATGTTCCTGTACACTTTTAAGAGGCTGTACCTTGAACCTTCTCTGATTATGAGCTATTCAATGTACAGTCATGGTCAAAAGTTTTGGGAATGACGGAAATATCAATTTTCACAAAGTCTGCTGTTTCAGTGTTTTTATATCTTTTTGTCAGATGTTACTATGGTAATATACTGACGTATACATATTTGTATAGTATATACACTACCGTTCAAAAGTTTTAGATCACTTTCTAACCTCATGATCGGAATGCTGAAGGCGTCCAAAAAATGCATTAATCTACTTTGAACAGTTGATATTGAGATGTGTCTGCTCCTTCTGCTCTGTAAAGACTTCATAACGCCTCTAATCTGAGGTGCTGTTAATTGGTCATTTTTCAGGCTGATAACTCTAAATGAACTTCTCGTCTGCAGCAGAGGTAGGTTTTGGTCTCTGCCTCCTGGGATGGCCTTCATGAGAGCCAGTTTCATTATGGTGCTTGACCTATTTTGCAAATGCACTTGACAATACTGTTCTTGCGAGAACTATTCCAAAAAACTATTCCTATTTAAAATATCTAACTGTTGTTGTTGTTACGTAATTACCTAATTCCATATGTGTTATTTTATAGTTTTGAAATCCCCAGTATTGTTGTAGAATGTAGAAAATAAATCACTAAAGAAAAACAAAGAAATTTGCAAGTGATCTAAAACTTTTGAACGGTAGTGTATGTATAGATATAGACCCTAACCCTAACCCTAGATCTGTATATATTCATATGCATATAATTTTATCATGCCATATATCTTTCTTCATTGCACTCAGTGTACATAACCCCTTCTGTATATAACCCTTTTTGTCTTTAGTTACATATGCATACGGCATACATATGCAAACTATTTATTATAGTATACAATATCTTCTCACTGCATGCATCAAAATCATTGCACTCTTTGTACATAGTACATAGTAGCTCTATATATATTGTTTACATGCAAATTCTTATCATTGTATACAATACATTCCTACTGCACCCACTTATGATTCATTTGCTCATTTGTACTCATTATATTACCTTCCTCACTTTATAATGTTTACATATGCAAAATTCTTAGCATGGTATACAATACATTATGTACTGTACCACCTATTGTTTGCTCATTTGCACCCATTCTAATTTATCTACCTCACTATATACTTTTTATATATGCAAATTATTCTGCACTGTGAAAGTGCACTTCTGGTTGGATGCTAACTGTTTTTCTGTGCCTTGTACCTACATGTGCAGTGACAATAAAGTTGTATCTAATCTAATCTATATAGGGGTTGGACAATGAAACTGAAGCACTGGCCAATTTAGTGTTGGAGGTTTCATGCCTAAATTTGACCAGCAACCATAGTTCTGTTTAGAATATTCCAATACACACAACATTATAGGTGACATACCAGAGTTAAGATTTAATGATTTGTTCCCAGGGCCACTTAGTTATCACTTTTGTGTGTGTGTGTGTGTGTGTGTGTGTGTGTGTGTGTGTGTGTGTGTGTGTGTGTGTGTCCTACAGGACACACACACACACACACACACACACACACACACACACACACACACACACACACACACACACACACACACACAAAAGTGATAACTAAGTGGCTCTGGGAACAAATCATTAAATCATTAAATCAAAGCCCCCTTCCCCCATTCCTCATCTCCTCTCTCTCTGGTCTCACTGCAGCTAGGATTCTTTTTGTAGTAAAGTGGGTTTATTGTTCACCTGTCCACTAGATGGCAGTAATGGTAAGGATTTGCATGTTCAAAAACAGCGAAGAACAAGCATCTTTTTTTATTATTTTCTTTTTTATTGATACAACACAAAATTATACAGAACATGTCAAACACATCCAAGAATAACAACTGCAGCAACAACAACAACACAAAAAAAGAAAAGAAAAAGAAAAAAACACAAACATTAATTAGAACAAATAAAACACAAAGGACAAAGAACTATAGATTTGAAAGTCCAAAAAAAGAATAAAATTCACGAGGCGATTGAAATTAAGTATAAACAGCGAAGAACAAGCATCTGGATGCAGGAAGCAGAGAGCATGTGTGTCGTTATTATTAATGTTTTTTTAAATAACTATTTCTTGTCTTTCTGTTGTTATTAATAAAGGCATAAGTTACAAAACTGTCGGCCCTGCGTTACTATACCTTTCGAAGGTAAAGTGCAGGTTAATTTGTTTTATTTTTACTTTATATTTTGTATTAATTATATTAATATTTTTGGGTTGTGGAATGAATCGCCTAAGTTTCCATTATTTCTTATGGGAGAATCTGCTTTGATATACGAGTGTTTTGATATATAATCATGCTTCCTGAATGAACTATGCTTGCAGTCCACTGAAATAGTAATAGTATATTATCATATATAACAATATATAATGTATTGCAATACATTTGGTATTTAAATATTTATACAAGTTTTTCTTTTCATGAAGTGTGTATAAATGTTTTTGGCTGACTGTATACACACAGGTGCATCTCAATAAATTAGAATATCATCAAAAAGTTGATTTATGTCAAGTAATTTCAAGTGTTTATTTCTTTTAATTTTGTTTATTATTGCTTATAACTAATAAAACCCAATTTTATTAGTTCTCAGAAAGTTGGAATATTACTCAAGACTACTAAAAAGAAAAGATTTTTTACATTTTTAATCCTTTGAAATCCATTCAGTTTACCTAAAAATGGACCTTTTTATGCAAGTATTTTTGACACATGAATGCTGCCAAATAAAAGCTCTTAGGCAAGATATACATTTATATATTTAAAATAAATAAAATAAAATAAATTTAAAATATATTTAAATTGAACCAATAAACATAAGTCCCTAAGATAACAGCCGCAGTAGTTGAGAAATTGCTGTATAAAAAAATCATTAGGGGACTTGAGGCGTTTGATGTAGTCTGCGCTTTCTTATGGTTGTGAAATACAGAGTTACGTGCAGTCTGTCACCTATTGCACCACCGTATGATTCATTGGCTCATTTGCACTCATTATATTACCTTCCTCACTGTATAATGTTTACATATGCAAAATTCTTAGCATGGTATACAATACCTTCCTTACTGTACTAACTATAATAATATAAGTTTTAATATTATTTAACACCAATTAAAAAAATAAAATAAAAAGATTTTTAACACAAAAAGTGTTGGCCTCCTGAAAAGTATGAATATGTACAGCACTCAATCTCTTTGCAGGAATTACTGCAGCAATGCAACATAGCATGGAGGTGATCAGTCTGTGGCAGTAATTACTCTGATAGCAGCCTTCAGCTCTTAGTTATTGTTAGGTCTGGTGTGTCGCACCTTCGTCTTTACAACACCCTGTGCTGCCAAATAAGAGACATAAACCTTTTACATGATAAGCGGTGTAAGATGAATAAATAAATGAATGAAAAGATAAGCCTTAAGACTTGCGCATCCTACAATATGTGAAATCTATTTTTTTTTAACATTAGTGCCAGTTAGACAGCCCCATCTGGTGGGTAAACACATTATTACACCTGGTGGCGAATCAACCTACATGTTCCTGTATGGTTCTACTGTACCTTGTACCTTCTCGGATTGTTATTATGTATTACACTAATGTAGATCCATTCAGGATTTTCTATGAAGAAAAAGTGAAGTACACTTAACCTTTATTGTAGGAACACACATTTTGATTTTGCTGTCTATGCCGGTCATAAATTTGTTGTGTAATAAATATATATTTGTAAAAAATTTTATTATTAATATTAGTAGTACATTTAGGCATTTGGCAGAAGCTCTTATCCAGAGCGACTTACATTTTTATCTCATTACACATCTGAGCAGTTGAGGGTTAAAGGCCTTGCTCAAGGGCCCAACAGTGGCAACTTGGTGGTTGTGGGGTTTGAACCTGGGATCTTCCGAACCATAGTCCAATGCCTTAACCACTGAGCTACCCGTAGTAGTAGTGGTATATACCCTGAATCCTTTCACAGCATATAAAGTACAATGTCCCTTTCAAGCCAGGTTTTCTGCAAACACTGCACAAGTTGTAAGATGTCTGAAGCATAATTTAGAACTTTGAATCTTACATGAAGGGTGCATGAATAATATTTTGTAATATTAGTGCAGTTGGTGTTTAAGACATTCCAAACTTACAATTAAATTTATTTAATAACTGGCACAGCAACAGCTCAAAGGACTTGCCAATATGGGACAAAAATCATTTTTAAGGGATTTTAAAGACTTTAGAAAACAAAAACCCTTTCAGCTGACTGGTCTTCAGTCAACTGAACTACATAAAATAATAATTTTCTTAGTTTGATATTGGATGGAATGTGTGCTATAAAATATGCAATATGCCTGTAGTGCCTAAATATGTATTTGTAATATTGCATGTTTCTGTCCAAATGCATGTTGGATCCATGTTGGAAAAAGGGATAATATTATATAAATTTTGGTTAAATATGTATTTGAAAACGTGTATTTCTTATCGAATGTACTCCTGTATGTGTATGTGTTGTTTGCAGGGTCACCGTGTGCTTGGCGGGTTTCTTCTGGGTACTCTGGTTTCTTCCAACAGTTCAAAGCCAAGCAGTCTAATTTGATTAGCATTTCCAAATCGAGCGTCGTGTATGCGACTGTGCACTGCAATGAGTTGCCACCACATGGATGGGGACAGGCTCTGCCCCCAGCACCTATAAGCACATATATTTAAATAGGTAAAATTTACACACATACACTTTATTAGAGAAGCCTACCCAAGGGGCTCTGAGCACTGTGCAGGATACACCCTCAATGGCGTGCCAGTCCATCACAGGGAACAACTACTGTATGCACACACTAAGGGGAAGTTACAAATGCTAATTAGCTTAATCTGCATGTCTTTGGTTAATAGGAGGAAGCCAGAGTGTTCGGAGGAAACCCACCAAGCACGGGGAGAACATGCAAACTCCCCATGCACACGGACCTGAAGGTGAGACTCAAACTCTCGACCCTGGATGTGAAAAGCCACAGTCCTAACCACAACACCACCGATTTACCCACCTTTATTGTTAAGTCAAGAAGTGTTTATTAAACTTTAAAAGATTTGCAAATATATGTTTTCAAGAAGAATTTTTTTTAAGTTTATATTGCTTTAGGTAAACCTCTTAAAAATATAGGAACACTATAAAAAAAACTTTACTATATTGTAAATTAATTCAGCCATCATGCTCTAATTATTCCTGCCATTGTACCTCCATCTTCACCGTTATCACATTCCTCATCCTCACTCTCAATTTCTCCATACAAGTTTACTATCTCCTCATACTCATTATAAAATGACATCTCATCCTCACTATCATCTACTGGGCATGGTACCTGAGCTTTATACCTCTTTGATGTGCCGCAGAACACAGACTGATTCATCTCCTACATAAAAGAATAATATACACAGTTATGAAAAAAAAAAAAAAAAAAAGTGTTGTATAAAATATTTTTGCATGTGAATTTAAAAAGCTTATTTCATGACTGAACATCAAAACCTCTATCCAGCTCTACCTCATTGCAAATCCAATGCACTTTTAAAGTACAATTTTGGTAATTTACTTGCACATATGTCTTTATATTTCATTTAAAGTACTTATTGACTTTCCAATAAAGGTGGGTCATTAAAAAAGAAAAATTTGTATTATATTTGGGCTGCCAAAAGAAATGGAACGAAACACAGTGGGTGTCAAATTTTGTTAAAGCAAGCTATATTTTCCAAAGCATACCATAGAATGTCAACAAAAAAGTATATATTATTTTTTTTAATCCTGCAAAATGCACTCTTTAGCCCTATTCGGACGGGACTACTTTTACAGGGGGTCGTTAGAGAAATTTCTGTTTCACAGAGGTAGATGGGATTTTAATCCCCTCCGAATCTGTCATGTCTGTCTTTCTCTCACACGACCTCTGTAAAAATTCCAGAGCAAATTACCTACTGTTTTTCAACAAACTCTGCGGTCCTCTGAGAAATCTAATGCCGTCCGAATGCGAATGTCTGTGATTGTTGAAAATGTTTTTTCCAAAACGCGTTTTCTTTTGTGTTTTGGTCAACGTGAACTACTGTACTATTTCTAGTCTTGTGCAGCGTCCACATGTAAAACATAAACACTCCTAACACGGAGATGTTATTCCCGTCTGAATGCAGACAAGAAATGACAGACATCGTCTGAAAAGAATTCTAACTCAAACGTCGTTTGGAAAACTATTCCCGTCCGAATAGGGCTTTTTTTAGGGCTACTGATGATAAGTAATATAGTCATTAGTATGGGAAGCCAAACCCATCAAAAGTGGGACGAAACCGTGGCACCCGATTGAGCTGCACTGCGCGGACCAAATAACTGCGCGGCCCAGTGGACAGCTCAGCGCAACAATCTGGATAGGGCAGAGATGATCTGGTTTATTTGCGTGGCTCAGTGGATCGCGCAGCGCGGACCAGTTTCAGTCGCGCAGCACTGCTCGAATCACAAACCTGCGCGACTCTGATAGAAATTGCCCCCGCCCACCGTCATATTACATTTTACCCACAATTCCCAGCTGGTTTGCGCAAGTACAAATCAGGTATGGAACGGCGGAAACAATATTAAACAGTCCTGACATTTAAAATAAATTGTCGTCAAACACTGCAGTTTCCATAAAGGAAAAAATAAACATAATAAATTTAATAAATTTAATAAAGTTCAACTTCATAATGTCTGCTAATATCGTTATAGCCTAAGTATGAAAAAAACTGCTTCCACTTTGTGCACTCTAAACTGCAGTATGATGGTGGGCGGGGCCTATTTCTATCAGGGTCGCGCAGTTGGTTCAGTGGGTCGCGCAGGTTTGTGATTCGAGCAGCACTGCTCAAGTTGGTCCACGCTGCACAACTGAAACTGGTCCGCGCTGCGCGATCCACTGGGCCGCGCAAATAAACCAGATCATCTCTGCGCTATCCAGATTGTCGCGCTGCGCTGTCCACTGGGCCGTGCAGATATTTGGTCTGCGCAGAGCGGCTCAATCGGGTGCCACGCTTTCGTCCCACTTTTGATGTGTTTGGCTTCCTATACATTAGCCGTATTCGGAGGGGACTAGTTTTCCAAACGACGTTTGAGTTTGAACATTTACATCCATTATCGGTGCACAAACTTGAATTAGCGCTAGTGATAGTACGGTAGCTCATGTTGACCAAAATACAAAAGAAAACGTGTTTTTAAAAAAAATATTTCGGCAATCACAGACATTCGCATTCGGACGGCAGTAGGTAATTTGCTCTGGAATTTTTACAGAGGTCGTGTGAGAGAAAGACAGACTTGACAGATTCGGAGGGGATTAAAATCACAAAGTACCTTTGTGAAACAGAAATTTCTCTAACGACCCCCTGTAAAACTAGTCCCGTCCGAATCAGGCTATTGAAGGAGATGCAAGATGAACAACAGTTACAGTAATGCCACCGTGGTTTTAGACACATTACTGTAACTGTAACACTTTTACAAGATAATCGTTATTCACGTCTTTTACTTGTTTTAATGTTACAGCTTATTGGCTTTTTTTTAGCAGTGATAGATGTGGTCCAAATATTTGTTTAGTAAACAAACAACACTCTAAGTCACTGGATATGCATGTGTCTCTACTGTCTATACGTGTCTCTCTCACTTGCCAAATATTGTTACCTCTGCAAGCTTTCGGCTATTTTAGCCTGTTAAGAGTAGTGTGCATGTATTTTGAAGAAAAAGCAAGGAAAGATTTGTGTTTGTAAAGTGTCAAAAAATCTAGGCTTGAACTCCTGCCAAACTTTTCAACAATACCTAGTACTGACGGGAATCACAAGGGACCATCTGATACAATATTACCAAAATACCTAGGTGTGCCAGTTCAATCTGCACTGTGATTCTGTAAGCATAGTGATTTTATACAGTAAATATCCAGATTCAATATTTATTTATTTATTATTATTATTATTTTTAGATTATGTTAGAATTCAAAACAAATAAGCTCGTACCTACCACACTGCAAGCTGTGCTGCCTGTAGTGCTTGAATAGTTTAGAGTGCTCCACCTGGAGGAACATAGAGAAATGGCAACATTTTACCACTTAAATGCAAATATAGCATTTCAAAATAATTTTTTTTTTAATCAGTCAGTGTGGCGATACATGAATTGACACACAAAACAAAAAAATCATGACACATCATTGAAACTATTTTTCCCCAATATCTCTAATACCTATTAGTAACTGATTTCCAGTACTGTTTAGACCATGACCTATTGTCCAATGATGAAGATTAAGCGTTTATTTTATTTATTTTTGTATTTATTTATTTATTTTGTATAGTCAATAATCTGGACAAACCTAAGTTTGTTTGATTTCATCTGTCTTTAAAAAATAAACATGTTAGCATAGCTTGATTTGTGAAGGTTACAGTGTAACCATCCAGCCGTGTTTTGGCATTTAGACTGTGATTGTGACTTTGTCCACTGGACACATTCAGGCTATCTTTAGTATGATAATGAAGTTGGTGACATAGGAACGTAGCTCACGTGACAAGAGAATGGGTGAAGTGCAGGAACATGGGGTGTGTGTGAATTCTGTGTTCTAGCAAGTTGACACAGCGAACAGCTGTCTGACAAGTGCCTACTGAAAGTGTAAAAGATGGCAGAGGGATTGAGGGCCTGAGGGTGGAGTGCTGGTACAGTGGAGGTGAATAGGAAGGTGTGTGCGTGAGTGGTGTGTGGTGTGGTCACCTGGGATGGGGTCCATGTGGCAGTCAAGTGCAGGGCATTTAAAGGCTGTCTCAGTGGGTGCAAAAGAGAGTGACAGGCTTCTTGCTGCCAGGTAGAGTCTATATTTAGGCAGAAAAACAGCAGGGAATTGCACTTACACATGATGTGAGCCTCATTATTTCTGTGTGTGCATGAAGAACAACATTCAAAGTTTTCTGTTTCGTATTCCAAAATAGTAGCCTGTGTGTGTGTGTGTGTGTGTGTGTGTGTGTGTGTGTGTGTGTGTGTGTGTGTGTGTGTGTGTGTGTGTGTGTTTAGAGAGAGAATGGAGGGTTGATGGTTAAGTGTGACTGGCATATGTAAACCTGATCAATGATCACCGAAGACTTTTTTTTTTCTCCAAGCATGTAGAGTAGATGAGGATAAATTTTTCCTACAGCAGTTCTGTTTATGTAAATTTCATTTCCAGGTTTTGTCATGTCACTGATCAGGCTGTTGCATAAGATCAACAGAAAAAGAAAGTGTTGACAGATGGCTTCCTATTTCTGCATGTGAATGTCCTCTCATTAGAAATGAACATCATCAATCTTTCTCTTCATCATAGCAGGTCTTTTATCCGTGTTTTGGATCCACAATTCAATGTAAGAATTTCAGGATGCTTCTTAGCCAAATACATTATTGCACTAGGTGAGCTGTGGTTATTATTTGAGTTTTAGCAGCGTCTTTAAATATTAGCAAAGAGTGACTGAAAAGTCACAGTCATATTAAAAAATAATCTCTTAGGTGAGGAATATGACATTAACGTGCTATTTAGAGTCTCCATGGCTCGTTTAATTTTAACACTTCTCTTTTCTTCTATTCTGTTTTCTTCTCTACTTGTCCTTCCTCTTACTTTTTTATTATTTAATTTTTATAGCTCTACCTCTTAATGACAACAGTTATTAAGTGGCAGTGTGCCAGGGTGCATTATCCTATACTGTTGCCATAAAGGGGTCAACAATTTTTAAGCAAGTGGTACATGTCAAACAAATATCAACATGAATCACAGGACTTACTGCCTCCACCAGCTTGATTTCATCCCTTACTGCATCCTGGTTCCATCTCCTCCCCAGGTAAGCAATGCATACAGTACATACCCAGCTTGCATCATGTAAAAGGCCATCTTATTTTATTGCTCCGTGGTCCAATTCTGATGCTCATGTGATGACATGTGATGATACACTGTATGTTCTAACTCACATTACTGTTTTTTTTTCTATACTGTAGGTTGGGACCAGATGGGCTAGCCTTCATTCTCCAAGTGAATCAGTAAACTTTGATGCCTATGACCCTGTCTCACACAAGTCATACAAGCCCTGCCGTTTAGAGAGATGCTCTGACCCGGTCAGCTTTTTTCACCTGAACATCTTGATGCACTGTATAGTGTGTGTGTGTGTGTGTGTGTGTGTGTGTGTGTGTGTGTGTGTGTGTGTGTGTGTGTGTGTGTGTGTGTGTGTGTGTGTGTGTGTGTTTCTATGTTTTCCACCCAAAAAAAAAACACCCACACTTTTTCAACACACACACTTTTATCATGCACTGAACAAACACATTTCAGCCACCTACACATGCGATAAAAATTGGTCACACCAATGGAAGTCATAGAACAAGTGGGTGGAGGAAAGACAGCTAACCTCTGTTTTCACACTTCAGGGATAATGAAAGGAAATTAATATTCACATTTATTATGCTTCTGGCTTGGCTCTGATAGATCATGCAGAAGAAGCATGTAGGTTTGTGGTGATCAGCTGTTTCTATAGGTATCTCACTTGCAAGCAAACAGCAAAGGCAAATCTATGAAACAAAACCTTTTCCTAATCTGCTCTATCTATCTATCTATCTATCTATCTATCTATCTATCTATCTACCTATCTAACTATCTAACTATCTATCTATCTATCTATCTATCTATCTATCTACCTATCTATCTATCTATCTATCTATCTATCCATTTACTTGTAGTATAGGCAGCTCTTTGATACTATATGTGTGAGAGAGTTGTCAAAAGAGTTATAGTCCAGATAGTGTTTTTATAGCAGATACCATGAACTAAAACAATGCCACAGATCTTCATGTTCCTAATGTCCTGATTATAATTATTTGTGTGTGTGTGTGTGTGTGTGTGTGTGTGTGTGTGTGTGTGTGTGTGTGTGTGTGTGTGTGTGTGTGTGTGTGTTAAGGGTTAAAAATGTGATTATGTAGTACTTTAAGTGAGAGAGCACGAGGGAGGGAATGCTTATTCTTAGTTTTCAATGTTCTCACTGACATTTTCTGTAAAGTTTCTATGATCGTGGTTCATGCTTTATCTGGCATCAGGTGACTGTCTATGTATATGCTGTAGGCTCCAGAAATGTCATGATTCAGATCAAGATAAATTGCTTGCTGAAAATGAGTACAGTAGTAACTTTCATGACAGTCCTCAAAATTTTAATAAATGCATCCACCTTACCACTTTGTACTCTATGGTAAATTTGTATACAGGAATCATTTCATCATTTTGGTCAGAGTTGTTTAAGCCTACTGCATTGTTGGCTGTAACTCCCAGTTGACTTTTGAGTAGTGTATCAGAGTTTAAAAATGTGAACGCCCATTAGCAGGAGATAATAGGCACTTTGGTCTGCTGTTTGTAAACTGCACTGTACATCAAGAATGCACAATTATATTGGTTTGAGTGTCATGTTTTTCTGTTTAATAGTCTGAAAGGATGACCAACAGCTTGCCACATCCATTTCAAGTGAAACATTTGTTTTTCAAGGTTGTTCTTGCTGTGTTACAGGCCTTTATTATCATGACAGGCTCAAGGGGAGCGACAAAGTAGAAATGTTGAGAGCGGCACTTTGCAGTCGTTTACCACAGGGAACAGCATCTTTTATTCTGCCTGTGTGTTAGACTGAGTGAGCTGAATGTAATTGAACTTGACTTTCGTATAAATAAATGAATCTTCATCTATCCGTGAAAGTAAGTCACTGTGTAGAAATGAAAAAATATGAAGATACAGAAGGGGATTTTGTTTAGCTTATTTATTTAATTGAAATGGTCACATACAACGTAAAAAGAAGCTTTCGTCAAAAGTGACCACACACCAACAATAACTAAACTTATACAGTGGGTATAGAAAAGAATCCAGACACTGTTTTGTTTTTTTTCCAGTTTTTGTATTTAGTCAGTACAGCTTATAATATCCCAGTGAAAAATATAACACCAACATGTTAGGGGGAAAAAATTGAAGAATAAAAACAGAATCACTGATTTGGAAAAGGATAACCCCTTCTAAAAACTCAGTCACGTGAAGCGAATCACCTTCTCAATGGCTCAAAGCTTTTCACATCTAGACTTTGCAATATTTGCCCAAGCTTCTTTGCACAGCTGAACAAATTGAGTTAAATTTGATTATGACCATTCGTAGATGTATCTGTTTTCCTTCCATCCTGACAAATGCTCCAGTCCCTGCTGCAGAGAAACACCCACATAACAGGATATTACCACCTCCATGCTCTATTTCCAAAAATGGAGATCTGGAAGGTGAGCTGTATTGGATTATTTGATGTTGTGACCATATAATTCAATTTTAGTTTCACCTGACCACCTGTGTTTTTGCAAAGCTCTGTTATAACTTCATGTGGCTATACAACACCCCCATACAAGCAACATTTGTGGAGAATCTCTGACATTGTTGTCACCTGCACACAATGACCACTCTGTCATAAATCCCTGCAATTTCTTCAGAGTTGCTGTAGGCCTCTTGATAGTCTCTCTGCCTATTTTCCTCATGGCTCTTTCATCCACTTTGGAGCGACATCCTGATCCAGGAAGGGACTGTGTTGTACCAAATACCTTCCTAATAGTAAAAACAGACTTTTCTGTGCTTTTAGGCAGTTTTTAATATTTTAAATTCTTTTTGTATCCATCTCCTGACTTGTGTCTGTGCACAACTTCATCCTGGAGACCTTTTGACAGTGCCTTGCCACCAGCAGTTAATTGTTTGCTTCAGTTGCACTACCAAGGAGTGAAATGCTCAATCTTTTCATGCTGAGTTAATCAAAATGACCACAGCTAATCACAGTTTAAAGTCAAATGGCTTTGTGTGCCATTGAGAAGGTGATTAACTGATTGAGTTTACAAGTAATTTTTAGGAGATGGGGGTTGATCCTTTTCCAAATCATTTTCAATTAGATGTTAAATAAGGCAAATACAGCCGGATAAAACAAAAAAAAAGTTTATCTTCATTTCAGGTGGCAAAGCAACAAAACATGATCATTTGAAGGGGTGTGATTCGTATCTATACCCACTGTAGATTTATTATTTTTACTAGTGTTATAAATGCAGAATTACTGTACACTTATCTTCCAATTTATGAAGACCACCTTTTCACCTAAAGTTATTATTTTCTTATTGACTGTTTTCTACATAAAATCAAATGTAGAATGAGTGTTTACTTTGTTGTAACTTCTCCATGCACAACTTGCGACAGGTTTACAGCTTTCTTAAATCTTATTCCAGTACACTATTGTAATTTCCACTGATTTTCCATGTAATTTCACATGTAATTTCCAGACACACAAAAATACATTGAAACAAACTCTTCTCAAGCATCACTTAACTGTTGTCATTGTTGTGGTGTGTCTTTTTTTATCTTTGTCTCTGAGCAATATTCAAACCAACGTCTATTGCTGACTGCTGAAAGCCAGAACATAAATAGTTCCTTATAATTTTTAATATATAATATACTGCAGGACTAAACTACTTGGAGCATGACTGATCATATGGTGAAACTCTTTGCAAAATTCATCTCAGCATCATTTGCTATGGAGTCAGAACCACTGGGTTACCAGGGTGACGGAAGACAATTTTCATTCCTGCAATGACATTTACTTACATTTAAATGTTCCTTTGACTGTAGACCCTATTGGTTAAGTCTAGCTGCCAGTGCTGTTAGATATTATAAGAGAAGTGCCTCTGATCACATGCTGATAGCATATAAATGTCTGTCAAGATTATAACATCCATTACATCTGGCCATAAACACAGGCCAGATTCAAAGCTTGTTACAACTCAACAAACGATGTACTTCGTGTATCATTTTTTAGTAAAGCTGTGTGAAAACCTTTGTTAGCCTACAGTAAGTGTATTGAAAAAAAAGCATACTTTCATCATAATTGTGTATGTATGCTGTAAAGCAAGCAGTACCTTATAGACACATCGTATTTGCATTTAATGCTGCCCAAAACAACCCATACGAGTTCAAGTGCTTACCCTGCACAAGTTTGTGGGAGGCATGCAGCTCATCCCAGGGGCCCCTATGTCAGGAGACTCACTAGGTGAGGTACACCTGGATGAGGTGCCATGGATACACAGTGGCAGGGTACACAATCACATACACAATCACACACTATGGGGAATTTAGAAATCTAAATTTGCCTAATCTACATGTCTTTGGAATGTGGGAGAAAACGTCTCGGGTTACATTGCTGTAACCCTGTTCCCTGAAAGGCGGGAACGAGATGCTGCGTGAAAACGCTATGGGAACCATTTTGTCCAGTTGCCGGTCGTGAAGCATTGTGTGAAAACACGCCAAGATTTGGCTATGTATATAACCTCGGTCAAGTGACGTCATCTGATTAGATGCAGGTGGAGGTTATAAAATACAGGTGAGCCGGCAACAACCTCAGATTAATTTGTCTGAACGGACGTCCGGTCACGTGGTAGTGCGGCATTCGGACGCAGCATCTCGTTCCCGCCTTTCAGGGAACAGTGTTACAGCAATGTAACCCGAGATGTTCCCTTTCAAGGCTTCACTCGATGCTGCGTGAAAACGCTATGGGAACGAGAATACCAACGCCGCCGCACTACAGGTGTCTGGACCCCAAGGTTGTGTAGCGTGTGGCACAAAGCCGAGAAGGTCTCAGAACCATGCCTGGGCAGCTAACTCGGGGCTTTGCCTGAGCCCGGAGTAGCATGAACATCCAGATTATAATGTAACAAATGTGTGCGGGGAGGAGCAACCCTCCGTGTCACACAATTTGCTGCAGGGGAATACCTCTTGCTGGTGCAAAAGGAGGTGATCTCCCTGGTTAAATGAGCCCTGCTTCCTAGAGGCGAAGTGAACCCACGCGCCTCATAGGAGAGGGCAATATGCATCTCTCACCCAGTGTAGTGGTGGTCGCTCCAGCAGCCCCAAGACATGTAAAGGCTGCTCTGACCTACACCACAGGCTGATGCGGTGGACGTAAATCTGAAGAGCACCTGCTGGACACAGTAAGTGAAGTCTCTCCTGCTCCAAAGCTGTAAAGGCGAAGGATGGAATGCTTCAACACAATAGGGTGATGTTGTTTATGGACTTAGGCCGATAGCTCAGTGAGGATGCAGTTACGTGCGTCTTGAGAGTACTTGGGCACAGGCCCGAGGACAACTTTCCTGCAGGGACTCCAGCACTGAAACAATTCAGGAGTGGACTGGGTCTACCTGCTTAGCACACACTTGCTGCAGGGGAATACCTCTTGCTAGTGCAATAGATGAGGCAATCCCCCAGGTTGAATGAACCCTGCTTCCTAGAGGCGAAGTGAGCCCACGCGCCTCATAGGAGAGGGAAATGGCATCTCTCACCCAGTATAGTGGCGCTCTGACTTACGCCACTGACTCATGCGGCACAGTAAGCTCTTGAAGAGGGATACTAGATCCAGAGTCAGGGAGTAGCAAAGGGGACATTTGCTGATCTTGCGAGGCAAAGCAGTCCACCTCTGCTGCATGAAATCTCACCGAGATTGACTGACTACTTCAGGGTGGGGTTTCCATTCCCCGTGTGTCAGAGATTGACTGGACAGTTACAACTGCTCTCACATTCATATGCCCTGGAACGTAAATCACGCTGAGGGACAGGAACCTGGTGCGCTAGCTATTCAGCGGCGCGAGCACAGTCCGCCCTGGCGATTAATATATGAGACTTGCCATAGTGATGTCCACCCACAATGGGACATGGCACTCTCAACCGCTGGAGGAAGTGCTTTAGGGCGAGAAATAGAGCCATCATTTCGAGGCAATTGATGTGCTGTGCGAGAAGAAGGCCTCTCCAGCACCCTTGGGCAGGGACGGTCACCTAAGACTGCACCCCCCGCCCGTGAGGGAAGCATCTGTCGTTAGCATCTGCGACGACAAGACGAACTTAGAGTGGGACCCAGAGTCAGAACCCGGGGTCTGAACCACATAGGACGGGTACAAAGCACCTGGCGCGTAACCCCTGTTGGGGATTGGCCCTAGAGTGAAATCCCCTGTTTTAGCCACAACTGAAATGCTCTCATGGGCAGGCGCAAGGGTCACCGTGGATACGGCTGCCATAAGAGCTAAGATCTCTGAAAGTGATGGTCACTTTCTTGGTCTAGCTTGATTTCCTTGAGGTGTTGTTAATGGATTCGACACGAGCGGGAGACAGCTGTGCCCGCTTAGGATCGAATCTCATGTGACACCCAATCCTCAGAACAGGAAAGAGCACGCTTTCGTGGCGTTGGGTCTCAATCCTAAGAGACAAGATGAGCTAGGACGACATGCTGATGTCGAAGCGCTAGCTAATGAGACTGGGCCAGCCAGTCGTCTATGTAATTCAAATATGGATGCCCTGGTAGTCGTAAGAGCCAGAGCTACATCCATGCATTTTAATATGTGCTGGTGAGAAAGCTAGACCGACTGAAAGGACCCGATACTGGTAAGCTTGGCCCCCAAAAGCGAACCTCAGGTCTTTCCTGTGTTGTGGGAGTATTTCTATATGAAGGTAAGCGTCCTTCAATCGATTGTCACAAATCAATCGCTGGGTAGGATTGAGAGTAATCACTTTAACAGTCAACATTGAACTGTATTGTTTATTTTAGATAGCGGTACAGCCAGCGAGATCTAAAAATTTGGACGCAGCCCCCCGTTCCTCTGCCAAGGAATACTGATTATAGTAGTCTGACTCACTGTCTGGTAGGGGAACATGTTCCATGACCCCATACCCAGCAACTTCTGTCAGGAGATGTGCACCTTCCGGTTTCATGGAAGTGGAGATCACGCCATTTTGAAACGCGGAAGGTGATGTGAACTGAGTCTACACTCAGTTTCTCTACACTGCTTAGTACCCAGGGAGACTTGGTTAAACGGAGGGGGGGGGGGGGGGGGTGTTAGATGTTCGGCATCCTGAAACATGGCAGGAAAAACCGAAGGCCTAACACTTTATTGGAGACTGGTGTTGCCCGAAACACCAGCGATGGCGGAGCAAAACACCGACCTCCTGGGGGTGTCAGGGAGACCACTTTATTCTAGAAATAAATTCTGCGTGCATCTCCCCTTTGGGGGGGGCACCCCCATGGCCTGGGCACAAGAAGACAATATGCCAGTCTGACCTTTTGAGGCTGATAGTGAGGCGCGTCGTACCCCAAAAAGGGGTGGCAGGCTCAAAAACACATCCCTTGTGTTTCACGCCTCGCAAATGTCAGACCCGGTGGAGACTGGGTGGCCGACAGTCCTGACTTTTGAGTACAGGGAAGGAATTTCCTGAAGGCTTGTTCATATAACTTCGCCTCATGAACCTAGTGGCGACCGAGTTAACGATATCGCCAAACAGGCCGAAAGGCGAGATAGGGGCATCCAGGAGGAATGCAAGATTCTTATCCTTGATGCGCCTAAGATTCAACCACAAGTGCCTCCACGCGAAACCCATCGCAGCCATAAAACGGCCGATAGCACGAGCCGTCTGCTTTTGTTGCACGCAGAGACAAGTCTGTGGCCCGGCGAAATTCCAATATGTCCTATCTGGAGAGCCCCACCAGTGCTCAAGTCTCTCAGCAGGTAGCGTGGTAGGCCTGCAAAACCGCCATGGTGTGCAACCTGACCTGCTGCCTGAAAAGCTTTTCCCTTCAGGGAAGATGAAAGTCTACACAGCTTGAAAGGAAGTATTAGCTTTTCAGGAAGGATGATGTCCCAAGAGAGAGATAGCTTTGAAGCGTCTCTTCTATCTGGGCTACATCATATAACTCTGTGATTCCACATTAACTATATTTAAACAACTAAATCAGTCAATGGCAGGAAAACACAGGATTAATACAGCCTACTCCATGAAAGGGTTAACTCCTATGGAGAAAGCTGGGGGAGCGCGTCATTGAGTCTCTCTGAATAAGGATGTCTGTGAAATGCTGGAAACATAAAAAAAAGGTGTAAAAATGGCCAAAATACTAAAAATAAATAAAGAAAAAACAAGTTATTTAAGCTAAAAAAAATTACATGTACAGTACTGTGCAAATGTCTTACTTGTATTTTAATATAGTCTTGAGGAATAGATCTCCAGGCTTCCTGAAGAACTTTTGGACGCTCATTTTGGCACATTTTATCTCTGATGCTTAGTCCAATTCCTGAACTTTTCAGATGAATTTGCCAAGAAGAGCCTAGAAAAACTGGGGAACTGGTCAAAAAAATTCTTGTCTATGGAGAGGAAAATATTCTCATCCTCAACATAGACAAGATCTAAGAAATAATCATGGAGTTCAAAAAGAAAAGGACCCAGAAACAACTGTACTGTACTTCTGCCAAAAGCAGCTAAAGAAGGTGAGAATTAGCTGTTGCCCACTCATCCAAGTCTACCATGGACTGTAAGACATGTAAGAGCATGCTTCCATGTGACATTATTGTCTAGTTCGGAAACACCACCCAGACAGAATAGAGGAATCTCCAAAGAGTTATAAAAGTTGCATTGAGGATTGTTGGATCTGACCTCCCCTTCATGGATACTTTATACACACAACTCTGCAAGAATAAAGCACAAAGTATCCTCAGGGTCACACACTACCCTGCTCACGCACAAATGCACAACACAACCTCAGACACTGCAGACTGGACATTACAATCGTACACAAAGCATGTTTCCATAGCAGCTTCTTTCCATACACATTCATACTGATGGCAAAAGAAACAAGGGAACTAAAGAGAATGTCTGCCTCACCCCTGTAAGTGTTTATCTCTTATGATAGAGATAAACACTTACAGGGGTGAAGCAGACATTCTCTTTATAATCACTTTATATATACTGCTATAATCAGTGTACATGTATCTGGTATAAGAGTTCACCTATTTGTATTATAAAATAACAAAGTGCAATATGTAAACTCTGACATCAAATGTGCAATTATTCAAGACAAAGTGCAATTTGTAAGAGTAAACGTTTGACATCTGGGGATAGTGTTTAAAATATACCACAGTTCTCTACAGTACTAGATAGTGTTACAGTGTGTTATAATCTGATAGCTTAAAACTTTTCTTATGGTTGTTCCTGTATTATACAATTATTCTACTATTATTATCTTTCTCTTTTTATACCTAACTCCGAGAGTTTCTTCACAAAATAGTCCAATGCACTTATACTATTGGTATGTGTACAAATGGCCAATATAATCTCTTGATTCTTGAAAGCTAACACTTGGGCAAAATTGAGTCATGCAACAGGACAATGATCTGAAGCACACCAGTAAATTTACATCAGAGTGAATGAAAAATAAAAGGTTTTGAAAAGGCCTAGCCAAACTCCATACCTCATCCTAGCAGAAATGCTGTGATTGGACCTTAAGAGAGCTGTGAATAAGCAAATACCCATAAACGTCAATGAACTGAAGCAATGTGGTAAAAAAGAATGGGCCGGAATTCGTCCACAATGATGTGTGAGACTGATAAAGTCATAGAGCAAACAATTCCTTCAAGTTAATGCTTAAGGTGGACTATTGAATAATGAGGGCACTTAGTATTTCCTATATGTTTTTTTTTTTGCCTTCATTTTTATAGTGCCAATAACTAATGGCACTATGGGAAAAGTTATATGTTGTTGTTCTTCTTAGACCTACTATGATTCAGAAGATGAGGGGTATGCAGGTGATACTACATGCTGTGGGGTTGGAGCAGATGACGGGGCCCTAAGTGTTATGCCTCTGTTCCATTGCATAGTACGGCACGACACGGTTCAGTTCAACTCACTTCGGTTCGGCGCAGTTCGGCTCGGTTTGCGCTTCCACTGCAGTTTAGTAATGCTTTAGAGTGGGCGGGATTATTCACGTGTCGTTATAGTTGTTACGCCTCTACTGCCGTGACATCATCGTAAACGCGCCACAAACAAACAAACACAACAATGGAGCATATCGACGGCATGGTGTTCTTCATTCTCGGCATGTGGATGTTTTTAACAGCGAGACGAAGGAGTTTGTTTCAAAAGAGGCTGATGGCAGCCAAAGAAAATTTTTGGTTAATACAAAAAGGTGCGTCCGATCCTTCTCTGGCTGTTCTAAATATAGCGGTTCTGTTGTGTCTCATGTCGCAAGTTCAGTGATGCAGTAATGACGATTTTCTCTGGCCAATCAGTGACCAGCAGAGTTTACACGTCACGTTTTGGTAACGGTTCGGCGCGCTTGGAACCTCGGCTGAGGTGGTACTAAAAAAAGGACAAGGTACCAGGTACTGTTCCCAGTGGAAAACCCCCCAAAAGTGAGCTGAACTGAACCGTGTCATACCGTACTATGCAGTGGAAAAGCGCCATTATATTCCACTTTTAGGTTGTTAAAGGTTGAACCTTTGTAGAAATGCAGAATATATTGATTTATTGTAAACTTTGTGTCTATTGTTGAAAATTTTTGTATTGTGAAATTCATCTTATGTTAACTGAGAATATCACATACTCAACAGTTTGTTTCAAATTCAGACAAAAAAAAAAGTAGATTTTCCTGTCATATCTAATGCACATCAAACCACAACCAAAGCCAAAATGAATGTCCTGATACAATCCAAAATGACTGATAATTTCACTGAAAGAGAAAGGTGGAAAAGAGATTGATTTTGGTAGATGGTGATCATGAGATGCTTGTCTCTGAAGAAGCTCCCTCAGCACTGTGCTACCTCAGTTGCAATCTCCAAAGAGACGGCAGACTCTTATCAGCATGAAATCAAAGCAAACCTCCGGCCATCCTGATCCTTCAGCTTTTCTGCTTTCTCATGCACTTACTGCTTTGCCTTCCTTTCCTTTTTTTAACCAGTCTACTCCACATCATGGTCTTGTGCCAAGTTATTCATTTTCTTTTTCATGCACTCTTTCAAACTGACATGGTTTAAAATTTTCAGGACATCTCTGATATTTATGCAACTTATGTATATTCAAGCCTGTGTGTTCACACATCCAACACAAATCATTATTAACTCTCTCTCTCTCTCTCTCTCTCATCTACTCTCTCTCTCACCTGTTCTCTCATCCTACACATGGACTACTTTTCTTTTTTAAATTATTTTTTATATTTTCCGAGTAATTCTACACCCTTTTTATCGTCTTTTTCATTTCATATTGCTTTCTAAACATTTTTTTGACACATGCACCTATAAAGTATATGAAACATATTACCTCAGAGGAGGAAAATCCTTTGAGACAGAAGAGAAATATGCTAAAGAAAGATACCATCAACATTTTATTTCTGAATGGAGCATATTGCATCACATTGTATATGAAATATATTGTTTTTAAAATTATTTCAGTTTCAATCATACCATACCATGGCAAGTTACTGTACTTTATAATTCTATGCAATGCTATACTATGCTAAAGATACTGTACTATGCTATACTATGGTATACTACAGTACAGTAGGTACAGAAAGTTTTCAGACCCCCATAAATTTTTCACTTTTTGTTATATTGCAGCCATTTGCTAAAATAATTTTTCCCTTTTTTTTCCAATGTTTTTTTTTCTCATAAATGCACACAGCACCCCATATTGACAAAAAAAACAGAATTGTTGACATTTTTGCAGATTTATTAAAAAGAAAAACTAAAATATCACATGGGCCTAAGTGTTCAGACCCTTTGCTCAGTATTTAGTAGAGGCACTCTTTTGATCTAATACAGTCAGCAGTCTTTTTGGTAAAGATGCAACAAGTTTTTCACACCTGGATTTGGAGATCCTCTGCCATTCCTCCTTGCAGATCCTCTCTAATTCTGTCAGGTTGGATGGTAAACGTTGGTCCAGTTTAAGTCAGGGCTCTGGCTGGGCCATTCAAGAACAGTCACAGAGTTGTTTGAAGCCACTCTTTCGTTATTTTAGCTGTGTGCTTAGGGTCATGTTGGAAGCACTCTGGAGGCACTCTGGAGAAGGTTTTCATCCAGGATATCCCTGTACTTGGCCGCATTCATTTTTCCCTTGATTGCAACCAGTCGTCCTGTTCCTGCAGCTGAAAAACACCCCCACAGCATGATGCTGCCACCACCATGCTTCACTGTTGGGACTGTATTGACAGGTGATGAGCAGTGCCTGGTTTTCTCCATACATACCGCTTAGAATTAAGGCCAAAAAGTTAAATCTTGGTCTCATCAGACCAGATAATCTTATTCCTTGAAGTCCTTCAGGTGTTTTTTAATGTGTCTTGCTCTGAGGAGAGGCTTCCGTTGGGCCACTCTGCCATAAAGCCCTGACTGGTGGAGGGCTGCAGCTATGGTTGACTTTCTACAACTTTCTTAGATCTTCCAACTGCATCTCTGGAGCTCAGCCACAGTGATCTTTGGGTTCTTCTTTACCTCTCTCACCGTCTCTCTCACTCAATGTCTTCAATTTAAGGATTATGGAGGCCACTAACCTTGGCCAGATCTATGCCTTGCCACAGTTCTGTCTCTGAGCTCTTCAAGCAGTTCCTTTGACCTCATGATTCTCATTTGCTCTGACATGCATGTGCACATGTGCTGTAAGGTCTTATATAATAATAATAAGTTTATTTTATATACCGCCTTTCAAGAGACTCAAGGCCGCTTTACAATAACAAAAATGTTTACACATAGAAAGAGACATCTGAAAGACAACAAAACAAAATACAGATAAACATGAAAACCAGTAGAATTTAGCTATACACATATTCAAAGATTGGGAAAACAGGAAGAGAAAAGATAAGTTTTAAGGTGAGTTTTGAAATCCTGTAGTGAAGAAAGATCACGGATGTGTTTGGGAATAGAATTCTAGAGTGTAGGGGCAGAAATACTAAATGCTCCAAATGATGCTAATCTGTGGCGAGAAATTAACAGTAGACCATCATCTGCAGATCGGAGTGTGCAAATAGGGGAGTAAGAATGAATAAGATCAGAAATATATGGGGGAGCAAGACCATGGAGTGCTTTGAAGGTGATAAGGAGAATCTTGTATTGAATGCGGGAGCGAACAGGTAGCCAATGAAGTTTGTGTAGGATGGGAGTAGACAGGACTAGACTTATATAGACAGGTGTGTGGCTTCCTAATCAAGTCCAATCAGTATAATCAAACACAGCTGGACTCAAATTAAGTTGTAAAACCTTCTCAAGGATGATCAGAAGAAATGGATAGCACCTGAGTTAAATATATCAGTGTAACAGCAAATGGTCTGATTACTTAGGACCATGTGATTTTTCAGTTTTTTTCTTTTTTAATAAATCTGCAAAAATGTCAACAATTCTGTGTTTTTCTGGGGTGCTGTGTGTGCATTAATGAGGAACAAAAATTAGCTTAAATGACTTTAGGAAATGGTTTCAATATAACAAAGAGTGAAAAATTTAAGGGGGTCTGAATACTTTTCGTACCCACTGTATGTTAACAATACTCTGTTTCTAGATTAATGATACTGATACTAAAGAATCCATACTGTACAATACTATACCATACAAAATTAAACACATTACAGTATGTACAAAGTACTATACTATATCATACTAGAGCAGGGGTTCCCTGTGGCTTTGGAAAATAAATAATAAGTGTTTAATTTAAATGTATTTTATTTTAGTTCATTAGTTTTTAAAATGTAATTCTAAATTTGAAAATCATGGTGATCTTGTGACACCTGTTTTTTATTCAGGTTGACCGCTGAAAGCACACTCCAGGACGGCGTTTTTGGTTTGCTGCAGGTAGATAATTTAAGTTCTGCTTTTTATTTCATAACTAAGAGGAGGACTCAAATAGACATTGAGTATTTTATTTCAAAGTAACATTCAACTAAGTGTCTTTTTTTCGGAGTTCAAAATGTTTTTGTTGCATGCAGAAATAAAATTGTTTTCTCTGTAGCAGTTCATTGATTTCATAAATGCAACACACGTTTTATACACAGCATAAAGGGAAAAAACTATACAGTATACGCAGCTGTCACGTTCTGCTATGGTGTTGGACTGTGGGCTTGGTGTTGAGGCATAGATGCAGAGGGGATGCAGTGAAACAAAAGAGTCTTTAATGATAATCAAACAAACATGAACAAAACATGAACTAAGAGAGTTAGCTTGGAGCATAAGAAACATAACTCAAACACTTAGACGTAAGAATAGGAATTACATACGTTGATACAATACAGACATGGGATACAAACTGGACAAGACAAGACACACGAAACAGCCTAACGGAATAAACATTAGGGACTGTGCATGCAAGGGGTAAACAAACACAAGACAGGCTTGGCTAGGTCTATTGGCTGAGCTGCACATTAGCTGCTAAGCTAGCTCATAGCTAATCAGACTAATGGCTACACCAGCCAGTAGCCTGAGACACAAGGGAATGAACAGACAAGGTACACAGCAGACTAGGTATGAAACAGACTAAGAACTCTAAAGGTTAGTGGCTAAAGATGTTAGTACCTAAACAGACTAAGAGCTAAGCAGACAATGAGACTAGACAGACACGAAGACTAGACAGACTAAGATCTAGACATGTTAGTATCACCCTCATTAGTATTGAAACAGACTACTAGCTAAACAGGCAATGGGGGTTACTTACACAAAAGGGTAAACACAAAAGGCTAATTCTCCTAGAGGCTAGTCCTGCTAGGGGACACAGAGACAAAGAGACATAATCTAAATCAAAGCAAATACAAACTTAACTTAAAGTGCTCCTGAAACCAAAAGGCCAACCATACTGTTTAAACTAAAACAGAAAAGAACAAAACAAAACCCACATAACAGAAATTAATGCTCGACCCAGTTTCCCAGAACAAACAAGTATTTATAAAAGTGCTAATGAGCCTCCTCAGTTCAGGTGAGCATCCGTGTCACCTGACCGAGGAGGCTTCTGGGAAACTGAGTCTAGGAACCAAAACTACAAAGTAAAAACACTGCCCTCTAGTGGGCAACCCTCACAGCAGCGTTATCTTCATTTTAGATGTCGAAAGGGTTTTATGGTTCCTAATGTACTATATAGTAAAAATACAATAATACAGTATATATTGTAGCGTTTTTCAACACTAAGCAGGGATCTTGGAGGACGAGTGAGCTTGGTGGCTACCCAATGTAATGACTGGGAGTATTTTATTATCTCAGCACAAGCATAAACACACATACAGGTCAAAACACACACACCCACATGCTTAAACATGGCCGAAGCCACTAACCTAAAACCAACATCCCACCCATGGTGAACACAAACATAATGCTGGACCAAAGCCGGCGATCGCCAGCCCCGCCCACGCCACACTGCCCCCACCCGAGCTGTGACCGTCCCCGGTCACCCCTAATCCTTCAGTCTCTGAGACGTGCAGGCGGTCGGCGCTGGCGCTGTGAACGCCGGGGCCCTGCTGTAGACGACATGTGAACATTAACCTGAGGCGGCCGGGCCTCTGCAGCCGTCGCCGTCTCACCGGCATGCGGCTGGTAGGGAGCGAGACGGTCTCGGTGAAGCACAATCATCCGCGCCCGCCCCGCCAGCTGCACCCGGTAGACGACATCCGAGAGTTGAGCGATCACCGTACAGGGTCCCACCCAGTGTGACATAAGTTTGGGTGATAGCCCTCTCTTCCTTCTCGGGGAATAAACCCATACCTGCTCTCCCGGCTCAAAGTCTCGCCCCCGGCTGTGAGTGTCATAAACCCGGCGCTGCTTAACACCGGCGTCCGCCAAGTGTTTGCGCGCTAACTCGTGAACCCGGAACAGTTTTTCTTTTAAAGAACAAAAATAATCCAACCCCGGTGCCGTGGGTAAATCCGATTGGGGAGGTGGTCCGAAAACGAGGTCCACTGGAGTGCGCAGCTCGCGTCCAAACATGAGAACAGCTGGCGTTAGCTGCGATGACTCCTGCACTGCCGTGCGATATGCCCAAAGAACGAGAGGCAAATGTTCGTCCCAATCGCGTTGCCGATCGCTGGTAAGTAGGGCGAGTTGTGTGGTGAGCGTCCGATTAAAGCGCTCCACGAGGCCGTCACTTTGTGGATGAAGCGGCGTGGTGCGGGTCTTTTTCACCCCGAGGCATTCGCACACCGCCGCAAACACCTCCGCCTCGAAGTTGCGCCCCTGATCGCTGTGCAACTGCTCTGGAGCGCCGAACCGGCTGAACACCTCATCCACTAGTACTCGGGCCGTGGTGGAGGCGCTCTGATCAGGCACAGCGAAAGCCTCCGGCCACTTGGTGAAATAATCCACAACGACCAGCACATAACGGTTACCCCGATCGGAAACGGGGAACGGTCCAAGAATGTCCACGCCCATACGCTCCATGGGTGCCCCCACCCGAAAGTCCTGCAGCGGGGCTCGCGAGCGCTGGGTAGGGCCCTTTTTCGCCGTGCAGGAGTCGCATCTGTGAACAAAGAGTTCACTATCAGTGTGACAGCCCGGCCAGTAGAAGCGAGCGCGCAACCGCCGCAGAGTTTTTGTCACACCGAAGTGTCCTGAACCCGTATGCCCATGAACCAACCCCAGCACACATGCCCGCAAAGTTTTTGGTACCAGAAGCTGGAAACATTCGCCAGCGCCGCACGGCCGCTCCCAGCGACGGTAGAGTAACCCTTGCCGCAATGCTAGGCGAGTGAACTGTGAGTGCAGAGCTTTCGCCTCTAACCCCAGGTGAGTGATTGCAGTATAATCCGGTCTCCGGCCCGCTTTAACCCAACCCAGAACTTGATGCAGAACCGGATCGCTCTCCTGCTCGGCCGCGAGCTGTTCACTGTCCAGCTGTGGCACAGGTGAGATGACTGTGGGAGGTGCCCTAGGCGAGGCAGTGACTCGGCTGCACGCTGGAACGGTCGGCTGATCACCCCTGGGGGGTCCGGGGGACTGAACGGAAAGGAAGTTGTGCGCCAGTGATTCCGGAGGTTGGCCTACGTCGCAACCGCGCTCTTCGACCCGCTCGCAGTACCGACAACGCGCTTCGCTGCATGGTCGGCGCGACAACGCGTCGGCGTTAGCGTGTAGCTTCCCGGCTCGGTGTTGAATGGTGAAGCTATAATCCTGTAGGCGCTCTAGCCAACGCGCTAACTGCCCCTCAGGTTCTTTAAAGCTAAGCAGCCAAACTAACGAAGCGTGATCGGTCCGCAGCAAGAAGGTTTGCCCGTATAAATATGGCAGGAAGTGTTTTAGCGCCGCGACGACAGCTAACAGCTCGCGCCGCGTGACGCAATAATTCCGCTCGGGCCCAGACAACGCGCGGCTGAAATATGCGACAACCCGCTCTTGGTTACCGGAACCCTGAGACAGTACGGCCCCCAGCCCTACATCGCTCGCGTCCGTGTCAAGGATGAACGCGCGTGATGCATCCGGATAACCGAGGACAGGACACGTGACCAAGGCTTCACGCAACTGGGCGAACGCGCGCGCATGTACAACCTCCCAGCGGAACGGCTGGTTCTTTTTGGTTAACCCGTGCAACGGACTTGCGACGGTGGCGAAGTCTTTCACAAACCTGCGGTAGTATGAAGCTAACCCGAGGAAAGTGCGCAGCTGCGACGCATTTAACGGTTCCGGCCAATTCTGCACTGCAGCGATTTTAGTTGGGTCGGTAGCAATCCCGTTAGCACTAATTATGTGGCCCAGAAACGCGGTCTCTCGCCGCAGCAGCTGGCACTTCCTGGGGTTAAGCCGCAAGTTCGCCCGCCGAATAGCCACAAATACCTCCCGGAGATTAGCTAGCGCGCCCTCAAACTCCTTGCCGTGCACCAGTAAGTCATCTAAGTAAACGACGCAACGGTTCCGAGGGATATTCACCAGAACTTTCTCCATCAGCCGTTCAAACGTAGCCGGGGCGTTGCACAGGCCGAAAGGCATACGCCGAAATTGCCATAGCCCTTGCCCGATCGAGAACGCGGTTTTAGGGCGGTCTTCCGGAGCGAGCTCTACTTGCCAGTATCCGCTACGCAGATCCAACGAGCTAAACCAAGCCGAGCCTGCGACATGCTCCAGCGCATCATCTATCCGCGGCAACGGGTATGAGTCCTTTCGCGTCACCTCGTTTAATCGCCGGTAATCGACACAAAACCGCCAAGAATCGTCCCTCTTACGCACAAGCACAACCGGTGAAGACCACGGTCCAGACGCTGGCTCAATGACGCCTGAGTCGACCATCTCACGCAGCTTCTGCTCGGCGACAGCCCGTTTAGCTAATGGGAGGCGTCTCGGGTGCAACCGAACAGGAGCTGCGTTCCCCGTATCAATTTTGTGCTGCACGAGATTGGTATGGGTGCAGTCACGCTCGTCTACCGCGAAAACATCCGCGAATTCATTAAGGAACGATCTCAAGGTGTCGGTCTGTGTCAAATTCAACCCCGCGCTGCTACGTTTCAAAAGCTCGTCTAGTATGCTCGATTGGTCGTGTACCGGATGTTTGTGTGGCGCAGCCTCCGGAAGTTCCGCCCCCCGGGTGTGTGCTACTTTCACATGCGGCTGTGGTTTCGGTGTTAGCAACCTAGCTCTGCCAAAATCCCCACAAAGAGTCCCGTCCGTTAGGCTGAGCACCGCCCCCCACTTTTCCAAAATGTCTAGCCCCAATATACAGCCATCTTCAATGTTCCCCAGCAAAAAATCATGAACATAGTTGTGCTCACCTATGTTGATTCGCACCGAGCGACGAGCTCGTATCTTCAGATGGCTCCCAGACACGGTGCGGATGCTGAGGGTTGGTTTGGGCACTTTGCCAGCGCGCTCGCATGGTCCCAACACTCCGTTGCGGAGTAGTGAAACAGTGGAGCCGGTGTCCACAAGCGCACGCAGCGGGACGCCGTCTAGCACACAATCCACGTAGATCCCAGCGCGTTGTCCCACACGTCCCGAACGAGATCGACTCCGCCAATTGGGGAAACAGAATCGGCCACGGGAGGTGGCTTCCCCTCGCTGCCTCCCGGTCCTAGTTTAACGGCTGCTGGGGTACGTTGTCCTCGCGCCTCGAAATGTTAGGGCCGTAATACTGCGGTCCCGGGCCTCTGCGTCGCCGCGGAAGTTCAGCGTCTTGCTCGTAGCCTGGCCGTGACGGGTAGCCCTTTCCCCGGCCAGGTTCACCTCCCGAGCGCCCCCTAGTGGCGGGAGGTAGCTCGGCTTTTTCGCCGCCATGCTCGACCATGATGGGTTCAGCGCGCTCGGCCTCGCGCAGTGCCTCGGCCAGAGAACTGGGTGCCGCCAACCGAATGTGCTCGCGGAGCCGCAGCGGTCGGAGCCCCCGGAGGAATGCACGACGAGCTAGCTCTTCCTGCTGGTCGTGCCCGAAGTCAGGATAGCCCCGCCGCGCGAGGCATCGCACGTCCATCGCAAATGCGCCCAGCGGCTCTGAAGCGCGCCGCTCGCGGACCGCGAGCTCTTCGCCAGCCGCTTCTCTGCGGTCACCCGCGCCGAACCGGAAGTGGAGCGATTCCCGCAGCTTCGCCCAGTCGTTCCGCTCCTCGGCCCGGAGGTCCTCGAGCACCCGGAGTGCGTCGCCCTCAAGCGAGAGTGCTACGCGGACCGCGATTTCTGCTGGGGACCAGCCCGCGAGATCGGCGGCGAGCTCTACCTGCGCAAAAAATGCGTAGGGTTCGACGGCGCCGTTATAGAAAGGAAGGCGCAGCTGTAAGTCGCCTCGCCGGTTAACGGGGCTTGGTCTGTGGGAAGCTCCGCCCCGAGATCCAGTGCCGGGACCCTCATCTCGCCGCTCTGCTTTCGCCGCGCTGCTTTCTTTGTGCTGGCACCGTCCGGAAGGTGCTTCCTCTGCAGGAGTTCTGCTGCCACTCGGCGGCCCTCTTTGATCTTCTTCAGATCCTCCGCCGTTCGCTCCAACTCGGAGATCTCCATCCCACTTCTGACACCAATGTAGCGTTTTTCAACACTAAGCAGGGATCTTGGAGGACGAGTGAGCTTGGTGGCTACCCAATGTAATGACTGGGAGTATTTTATTATCTCAGCACAAGCATAAACACACATACAGGTCAAAACACACACACCCACATGCTTAAACATGGCCGAAGCCACTAACCTAAAACCAACATCCCACCCATGGTGAACACAAACATAATGCTGGACCAAAGCCGGCGATCGCCAGCCCCGCCCACGCCACAATATCAAACATTTCACTTACAAGTGACCTACATGGAGTTTGAGTCTCCAACCATTCATACTGTGATCCTAAATTGCTTCAAGAAATGCTTACATTTACTGTATAACCCTATCAGGGCAAGTCTACCATACTGTAATTAAGGACACATGAAGTAGTGAGTGCATAGCCTATAGAGCTAAAGGCATGTGACTGTGTACAGTACATGTGACTGTAAGCTATGTCAACACTGTTGCCACAAAATGTATGGCACATAGTTATCTAGAATAATGTAGAAATGCTTTACACTTAAAATTTCATCTTTTTTTAATTAGGGGTCTGAAGACATGTTCCAAAATATAGTGCAAAGCCTTCACCGATGAGAGATGGTTGGTGGAGTATAATTTATATTTACATTTAGTCATTTGGTGGAGGAAGAGATTCACCCAATTACTGAATAAACAGATATTTCTTAAGTTCTTGTATAAAGGTCGCCAGAGAATCAGCTTTATGGATATCTAGAGGAAGTTCACTCAGAAATTCAACAGAAAAAAGCCTAGATGCATATCTTCCTCGATCCCTGAGAGATGGTGGGACGAGGCGAGCAGTGCTGAAGGACTTGAGGAAACGTGGTGCATTGCATGGTGTGACTAAAGCTGAGAGATAAGTGGGTGCTGCACAGTTTTTAGTTTTGTGAGCAAGCTTCAGGTTTTGAATTTGATGCAGGTAGCTACAGGAAGCCAGTCCAGGGACGGGGAAGTGGGGTGGTGTGGGAGAACCTGGGAAGTTTGAAAACAAGCCAGGAATGATTTGCAGTAGTCCAGTCTTGAAATAACATGGGACTGAACAAGAATTCTTCTGATGTTGTAAGAAAGAAATTGACAAGAGCAAGTAAGGTTAGCAATATGTGGGGGAAATGACAGGTGATTGTCCAGAGTTACATAGCATTGCGGGCAGTGGCTGAAGGAGTATCTGATTATTGTCCAGAGAGATTACAAGGTCTTGACAGGGGGATGAATCACCTGAACAGCAGTTCAGTTTTACTCAGAGCTTTAGCTGATAAGCTGTCATCTAGGATGAAATGTCTGCCAGACATGCTGAGGTCAGGGTGGATACCTTAGTGTCTGAAGGAGGAAAGGAAAGAATAAGGTACCTATCATCTGCATAACCATGGTATGAAAAGCCATTCGAGGATATGACCTTAGAAAGAGACCAGGTATAGAGGAAAAACAGGAGAGGACCAAGTGCTGAGCTCTATGGGACACCAGTGGAAAGCTGTGTGGGGCAGATGTGGATCCCCTCCATGTCCCTCCACACGACCTATTTTCTAGGTAGGAAGCAAACCATTTCCATGCCATGCCACAGATTCCAAGGCTTGTAAGTATAGATAAGAGAATCTTGTAGTTCATTGTGTCAGATGCAGCTGAGAGGTCCAGGAGGATGATGACAGATGACAGTTTAGCTGCATGGAGCTTCTCAGTGACTGACAGAAGGGCAGTCTCTGTGGAATGTACCACTTTGAATCAGGATTGGTTGGGATCATTGAGGTTGTTCTGCAAATGATGAAGTGACATTTGGTTGTAAACAGTCCCTGCAAGAATTTTCATCCCAAGGAATTTTCATTCCAAGGACAAAAGTGAAACAGGATGATAGTTGTTGGTGTCTGCTGGATCCAGGCAGGGTTTTCTTGAGGATAGCAATAACCCTTGCCTTCTTAAAAGCAGCAGAAACATGATCAGATGATATAGAATGGTTGATGATGGTTTTGATGAAGGGAAGGAGGTCTTGTGAGATGGCCTGGAGCATTGTGGAAGGCATTGCGTCTAATGAGTAGGCGGTGAGATAGGAGGACGAGATGATGTGCTGAATTTCATCAGTCATCAGGTTGGAAAATTCTGCTAAGGGAGAGGAGGGAAGGTCCTGAAGTTTTGCTGTAGGGATTGAGTTGGAAGCAAAGATGTGGGAGATTGCTGCTATTTCCCCATCAAAAAATATGGTAAAGTCATCAGCCGTTAGGGAGGATAGAGCCGGAGGAGCCGATGGGTTGTGTAGTGATGAGAAGAGTTGGTACAAGTTTGATGAGAAGACCAAACAATGGTACAAGGTGAAGAGAAGAGCATATACATTGATAAGTTCATATACAAAGCATATGAACATTAATGTGATGAGCTACATTTCAGAAAGTTGGTCCCATCTACACTGATTGATATATTCATTAATATTTATCTTCCACATTTGTTCCATTGTTTTACATGCACCACCAAATGCTGTATTTAAGGTACAACAACCCTTTACATTCATTTGGATTTGTTTTACACCTGCTGCATCAGTGCGATTGCTTTGTTTCTGAGTAATACTGGCAGTTTATGAAAACTAGATTTTATCAACATAAATCTAACTTTATGACGCATCCTGCTCGACAACTGCATAAAGGAAATATTGATGGATTATTAAATTACCTTTTGCTTTTATGCGGAGATACCATATAGGAATATGAATGAATTTCCTCTTTTGGATTATACATCAAAGTAATTTGGCTTGCTGTTACTGTCATTTTCTTTAGTTCTAAATTCAAACCGAGGAGGCAATGGCACATCACAACTTAAACGTACAGTAGTACATTAAGGTCTGTTATTAAAGATATCAATTATGAATACTCTGCGAATACAAATAAATATAAAAGTACTATGTGTGTTTCTAATATGGCATATAATATTAACCATCAAGCTAGTTCACCCACTTCATTTATATGAAGTAGAATGTGCATAAAAGAACAAAGAGAATATATTAATAGAGTGTGCCTTTTAATGTTGACAGCTTTGACTATTTGCCTTTTTGTGTGTGAAGATCATTTTATCATTTTCTGAGTGAAACCTTAAGCAACAACAGACATTTCAGCAGCATTTCTATAATGTATTTTACTTTATATAAGGAATTCCTTTGTGTGAACCATATTAGGGCTTTGGAAAAACTTTAATTTTAATATTTAATTGGACCAATGCTTATATAGATTAATTGAACACGCAAAGTGTGAACACGGGAAAGCTGTCTTTATTTATAAGAATAATATTACTATTATTATTAATAATAAAAATAGTAATAATAATAATTATCACCATATTTACATTATTATTATTATTATTATTATTATTATTATTATTAAGAAGAAGAAGAAGAATTTGTATGAATCTTTGAGGAATACTCCTGTGCATGACTTATTAATGACTAATATGCTGTCAGAACAAATGATGGTAGACTAATTTTTAACAAGAATAGGACACATGTGGTACAAATGCTGCGGAGATGCGTTTAAGCATCATTCACAAAGAGTGTTAAAAACAGCATTGGATGTTGGTGGGAAAAAATGGCAGAAGTATTGTTGACTCTACCATGGTATATCAGAAGTGCTTCAAAGGACTAGGGGGAACTTTGCCAAGAGACGGAAGAGGATAATCTAACAAAGGAAGAATACATTTGAAAAGAATGGATCAAAACATTAAATGACAAAAAAGGTTTGTTTTCATCTTATACCATACAATTCCCAGTGCTTATTTAACAATGCGTTGCTTCATCCTCATATAAGGGGGGTTTTATCGCAAAATGCATCTGCTGCTACAGTTAAAGTCTATACTCTTATCTGACAACAGCTCATTATTTTATGGCGTCAAATAACTCAGTGTTTCAAGTGAAAGACGAATCTGGGCTTAAGAGAGAAATGCCACAGCTGATGTGACATTTTGTGGCTTGCTCCCTGTGGTGATTCAAGAGTGGGCCGAGACACTTTTCTTACTGATATCACACTGCTCAGTGGAAAACATTTGGGCTATCATCTGCATACTGAGCTTCATCCAACCTATAGAATATATGCATTATTATGCATGATCATAAAATAATATATATATATATATAATTATATATATATTATTGTATGATCATGAGTCAGTTCCCCAGATTTCTGAGGGTATGTGTACGCTTGTGTAAGTTTACTAGACATTTCATTATACAACGTCTTTTTCACTAACATTCATATCAACGTTTAAAGTGTACTTTTCATATTCCCTGGATGTGCTCCATAGGAAATGTATTCGCCACTGATCTGTTTGATTATATCTCTCCCAGTGACCTTTCAAATATCTGAGATTATGATGTTATGAAGCACCAGCCTCACTCTGTTTGAGTTGGTGGTTATGCATAAATTGTCTTAACCATCTATCAATTCTTGATTCCAAAAACAGGCTGTCTGAGTAATATGCTGTCTGTCCCCACTATAAGGTGCACTACAATGACAGGTGGAGTGACTAATCAGTAAACTGACAGCTTCATTACAAACCATTAGTTCCCTCTAGTGACTCGCAACACTTCTGGCCACACATTCACAGTGCAGCACTTACATCCCCTTCTGTTAGAACGAGTTTTTAAGCATGTATCTTCCATTTGCCACTCTGTAATTAGCAGACAAGCTAATAAACTGGGATTGTGCAATTTTCTGACAGATGTCTGTGGTTTACAAAGTCACAAGGATAAGGTGGGGATAATGGTGCACATTTGTCACCGGTCACTTTAACAGGAACATCTGTGCAACTGACTTTTTTATGCAGTAATCCAATTAGCCAATCATGTGGCAAATGCACAATGGATAAACCTATACAGATACAGGTCAAGTGCAGCAGTAAACTTTTTACATCAAACATAAGAACAAGAAGATGTGTGCTGTGACTTCGATCATGGCATGGCTGTTGGTACCAGATGGGCTGGTTTGAGTATTCCAGAAATGATAATCTCCTGGGAATTGTACACACAACAGTCTCTAGAGTTTACTACAAATAGTGTGAAAAAAACAAGAAAACGTCATGTGAGAAGAAGGTCTGAAGGAAACACTTTGTTGATGAGAAAGCTCAAAGGAGAATGACGACAATATTGTTATATACTTCCTGGATGCTCAAATCAATATGGTCATTTTGTCTGACCTCTCTTAACAACAACGAGTTTCTGTCCAGAGAACCGTCGCTCACTCAGTGTTTTTTTTTTTTTTTTTTGCTCTTCGTCTCATTATGTGCCAACCCCAGAAGCATTTGTGTGCGAAATTCCTTGGAGATCAGCAATTTATAGAATTCAGCTGCAAGTCAACTTCTATATCAACTTTTCACACCAAGAACATGATACAATATTTTGCCCATTTTTCTTAGCTAAACTGCTTGAGCACTTCAGATTGAGACTGTCAGGCAAGACACTCTTTTGTCATAGCTTCTCAAATAGATTGAATTAAATTGCAACACATCAGATCAGTGGATACTTATGCAACCAACACATATCTGCTTATTGTTTTTTTTCTTTGTAATAATCTAAAGTTTTTTCATTTTGAATTGTTAGACATACTGGGTAAATTCGATTATAATAATTAAGGAAATGCAGTTTAGTTTACAAAATGAGGAAGGCAGGAATACTGTACTTGTGTGAGGAATGATACGTAGTTATACATGCTGTAATATGCTGTCTATCAGGCATTCATGAGTAACGTCAGGTCCTGCCTGCCTTAAGCATTTTTAGTAAATCAGTGTCATGTTATCACTAGTAACACAGGACGTGAGCAGTATTTGTAGTGTTTCACCAACCTTGTAAAGGTTGTAAAGGTGATTCAATTAACCTTATACGAAGCTTGCTGGAGCATACAGATATGAAGTGAGGGATATAAGCTGATGGATAGAGAAAGGGGACCACTGCAGCCGACATTGCTGTGTTCATTCACATCAGGCTGACATTCATTTAGGCCAAGGTACTGACTCACTGTCACACACCATCACAGAGCTGTGGACAATGACGGTGTGTGACAGAAGAGCAAAAAAAAAAAAAAAAAGCTGGCAGCGAGGGACTAACTGGCCTACAGTATGTCTCACACTGACAAGTTGTGTTCTCTGGATCAATACAGGGACTTGAGCTATGCCATTGCAGCATCTGCTTGTTTATCGTTTTCAGATTCACAGACTCTTCAATATTGATCCTTAAATCTGACTGTTTTTCTATTTAAATTATGGCTATGAAAGGTACTGGATCGGATCACAAAATATAGCCTACCGTTCAGAAAGCAAAATACACACAGAATTCAGATGAGCTGATAAAAGCACAGACACAAAACTGAACTTTAGCTGCCTAGTAAACACACACACACACACACACACACACACACACGCACACATTGTACGATATTTTTTCAAGCAAAGAAGGCAAAATGTCAAAATCATACATCCAGCAACTTTTAATTAGGCCTTACTGCTGACATGCATACGTGTGTGTGTGTGTGTGTGTGTGTGTGTGTGTGTGTGTGTGTGTGTGTGTGTGAGTGTGTGTGCGCATGCTTATACATGTGTGTGTGTGTGTGTGTGTGTGTGTGTTTGTGTGCTTATACATGTGTGTGTGTGTGTGTGTGTGTGTGTGCGTATACATGTGTGTGTGTGTGTGTGTGTTTGTGTGTGCGCGCTTATACATGTGTGTGTGTGTGTGTGTGTGTGTGTGTGTGTGTGTGTGCGTGCTTATACATGTGTGTGTGTGTGTGTGTGTGTGTGTGTGTGTGTGTGTGCGTGTGCTTATACGTGTGTGTGTGTGTGTGTGTGTGTGTGTGTGTGTGTGTGTGTGTGTGTGTGTGTGCGTGTGCTTATACATGTGTGTGTGTGTGTGTGTGTGTGTGTGTGTGTGTGTGTGTGTGCGCACGCTTATACATGTGTGTGTGTGTGTGTGTGTGTGCGTGTGTGTGTGCGTGTGCTTATACATGTGTGTGTGTGTGTGTGTGTGTGTGTGCGTGTGTGTGTGTGTGTGTGTGTGTGTGTGTGTGTGTGTGTGTGAGAGAGAGAGAGAGAGAGAGAGAGAGAGAGAGAGGGTGTCCTCACAAGTGTGGGTTGCAAAATGTTGGGGTCCTTGAAGAAGCATCTTCCCCTTGGAACAATGACCACTGGTGTAATGTCATAAGATCTAACAAGGTATATATAATATTGTACAGTACAGTATGTGAGCACCATAAAGACAGAACACATTTCCACTGTTCCTTAACACCATGTTTCCCTTATATCCCATCTGCATTGAAGCTTCTGGAAGACAGCTGACAGGAGCAGTAAAACTTTTTTTGTTGTTTTTTAATCTTTTAAGTCTGATTTGCATACTCTGGCTGCTGCTCTCTCATGGCTGCAACACCAGGAGACTTCGACTCTGCGGGATTGTGCTTAACATCTCAGTCAGATACTTGATACTCAGCTGGGCCACCAAACTTCAGAGAAAAGCTGCACTTTACAAACACTAATAACATTGCTATAGTGCTGCTGTCTAAAAGTGTCCTAAAGTGGCAGGAATGCTAAACTGACCTTCGTTCTCTAACACAATATTAATCCAGTTTGCAGCAGAGGACGCAGTGATTATACCCAGAAAGCATTGAGAGAAATTCCTATGACATGTTAGTCTAGTCAAATACTTCAAAAACACTGTTTATCTGATTTGATCATTACTTTGCTTATTTGAAAGTTTCTTTTCTTTGTGTAATTAGTATAAATCTTACTTTATACTTTATACTTTTCACTTACACTAAAGATTTAGTGCAATAGGTAACTAAATTAGGTGCCAGAGCTAATTACTATTCTATTCTACTTTACTCCTATTTATTTATATTTTTCGTTTAATTTTACATTTCTATTTCTTTAATTTTAATTTCCTGTCTAATATATGGCCACCGAGGTCTACAACACTCAACCATACAGGCTCTCTCACGTACTCAGTCAGCTGATTACTGATCTCACATCTGGACTTGGTCACTATCACACCACACTCACAGTATATAAGGACTCTCAGATCACACCTTCATTAAGGAATATACGCTGAGTGTTACATTGCTGTTACCAAACATTTGTGTATTGCTGTGTTGTCTTTTCTAGTTCTCTGGTTCTGATCCTTGTCCTTTAACCCTTTGATCTTCTTATGATCTTTGCCCTAACTAAGCATTGGATTTGGCTACAAGTTCTAGTACAGCTTGATTGTACCCATATTTTTAAGGGTTTATGCAAATATTTTAAATACTATTAACTGAAAGCATTAGTTTATCTTTTTTTTTTTACAAAGAAAGAAAGAAAATATATCGTTAATGTTAAACTCTTTCAAGAGTTTCTTTCTTTCTCACTTCATTCTTTTTTCTAACTGTCAGCAAGACCGGTTTTAATTCACAAAAATGTAGATCATTTCATGAAACCACAACCTAGCTACGACTTGAGACTGACATTTATTTGGTTGTATGTTGGTACAATAAGCTGGCTTTAACATTTACAGTTGGCATTTTAAGTCATTTAAAAAAAAGAATGCGCCAAGGTCTAAAATATTCTTACATTCAATGCAGTTGTCAGTTTGTCTCTGCAAGTGCTATTAGTCAACCTTCAGTGCGGCCATATGCAGCGTAATAGATTGTGTATAAAAATTTTTTTTTTTTTTTACAACTGATGAGCTCCATAGAAGTGGGTATATTTCTGTTATTCCCAAATTCTTTGCAGATATTGTCTTGCAGCTTCCTTCTCCTATCTTGTTTGTGATCTAATCCCAATCATCCTCCACTTCCTGTTCAACCTTGTGACACAGCTAGGGCAGACGTGCATCAGCAAAAACAGGAACACAGATGATAGGTCAGAGAAGATAACTGAGATAACTAACTTCCTGCTGCAGGCTCTAACTAACATTACCTCCTGATATCTTACACGTTCACTTGTGGCTTCTTTTCTTTTATCTTTCTGTACTTGAAAAACTATTCAGCAAGGATACAGTAAACAAAATTCACCTTAAGGAGACAAGCATGACACCGCTCTCACAAGTTTTAGTTATGATCTTTTGTTACAATGCTTTGATCATTTCAGACACTGAGCTGACTTTGGTTTAAAAAAAAAAAAAAACATATCTTTGTGTCTTGAAATGTGAAAAAATCCTCTCTCTCTCTCTCTCTCTCTGCTCAGTTTATGTCTTTGTTCTGTTTTTTTTATATGCTATTAGTGAAAGAGATATGTTACTATTAATTTTTATCATAGGTACAAATCTACTATATACTCAGCTTTACATTTAGTGACAGCATGGCTTTAAAAGACACATAGTAATTTCATTAGTATTTGAAGGCACATCAAAGCATATCATTTTGTTTTATAAATATGTCTGTGAAGATTCTCATCTTATTATAATAAGAATTATCATAACATGATATAATAATATTCTCATGATAATAAGATTATCATATGTAAGTTTACAGCCATATGTTCATGAATGTTGATCCTGGATGAGGTGGCTCAGATCCCACTGCAGTCGTTCCCATGAGCATTCAACATTCAAAGAGTGGAATGCCTGATCCTTGACAATCGACAGACACCTTGTGGAAGAGACGCATCTGTCTGTGGGAACTGTACGCGATATCCTTAACAAACACCCCATGCACATTATAGTGCAATATTATAGTGCACTCGAGTTGGGAGTTATTGCTACACCCCCTGTGTGTGTGTAGCAATAACGTGTTTGGGCCATTAAATAAGTTCTTAGGAGGCCAGCGTTTAACATATGAAGCAGGCAGTCCGGTCACGGCTTCGGGGTACCGAGAAAGCCAAGCAGTAGAGAAATGCTGAGATAGGTGCATCAGTGTAGCAGGGAGTTATATAGGGAAATAAAGGTAGTTTTTACTCTAATAACAGTGTTTTGTTATTCTGCACAATCAAATGTGCTAGTTTTACTCGAAAACCCTTCATATTTAGTCAAGCTTCACTGAAGCAATCTTGCCATATCAATAAAATTGCCTCAAAATTACCTTACTTTCGATCCAGCATAAAGCACATGTGAAATTATAAGGAGGAAACAACATCTTAACAGCAATAGAGCTACACTTCTTTTTCTTCTCTTTCAAGTACTTCATTGTTATTCAGAGCTCTTAAACTGAAATGGGAAACAATGATTTCTCTTTAATCTTTGTAGTTAATAGTATTTTTTATATATAAGCCATTAAACACATTAAGGATGATTTTCATGCGATGCCTGGGGTAGGTAAATATGAAATCATTAAAGGATGACCTTTTATGAAGATAATTACAGCATCATTTCTGTGCAAAAATGTTCTAAGACACATAAAGTATAATAAACTATGTTAAACGTGTGTCGTTTTAAACACACATCGCTGAACATTTGAAAAAGTCATAAAATATTACAGGGACTACAAGGCAGAAATCCCCTCAGCTACGCCTCTGCAAACAACACATCAGTAATATCCACTATGGGAAGTTAGAAATATTTCACGGTAAGGTCCTGAACAAATTGTTTTAAAAAGCAAAAAAGACATTTTAAAAAATATCTAAAATGTTGTCCAGTCATGAAAACATTTATAATGATTTTTTTACTACTGTACTGGAACTGTGGCTAACAAGCACAGAAAGCTAATCTTCACCCAGTTGCATCATGAATTTACAAGCAATGTGTAGGGAGCTTCCACAGGAAACTTGCATCAGTATGGGAGCAGAATCTGATAGTATGAGCTGCAGGTAAGACTGGTTGAAGGTTTGAAAGAATAATTTCAAGGTGTATATGCATTGAGGAAATGTGACAAGTCAATTATTTGCTCAGTGTCTTGTTACAGTATGTTAAAAAAAAAAGATGTCAGTAGCCAATTTATGGTGACAAGCATAAATCTTGTCAAAGGCATGCATTCATTTGCAAGGCGCATATTTAAATTTTGTTCTCGTCTTGTTAGTGCCATGGCAGATCTAAATGCAGCGCTCAACAACTCATGCAACAATAAACCTTCTGCTTTACATGCTATTTCTGGTACAACATAGCTTCATCTTGAAAATCAACATCATGTTTGCATTCTTGTGCAAAGTGAACTACTAAAAAATAAATATGTTTAAATACAGTTCATCTCTATTTTAAAATAAGGTCAGAATTTTATTTAATCTTTTGGTTTTATCCAGTAAAAACATTTTACAAAATCACAAAAAAAAGACATAACCTCTCTTTCATAATTTAAGTCTTGGAATGTGCTCATGCTCCTTTTCATTCAGTTCATTCACATCGTCAGGTGACTTAATTTTACTGCCATGTAACATTGCTGAACGTAGACTTGACCAATTTTAATTAAATTCAATTTAACCCTATTTCAGTATTTTTTTGTTTTGTTTTCTTTGATTGATGCAAGACAACAATTTGCCCCATATTTATGTATTTATTTTAGTCTGCGCAGTGTACAGTATGTATGTATTTATGTATGTATGTATCTTTCTGTGTATGCGTAGGAATGTATTTACGTAAAATATTGAGACAAAAGTAAAATTAATGTTTTAATGGCATTCTCTAATTTTTTTTAAATCAAGATAATAAGAATCATTTATGTTATGCAATGAAATTGCTATACAACACTCAATAATTATCTGCAGTACTCTAGTGAAATCCGGACCTGCTTGACCACTTTCTGAAGATAATCTACAGACAATGCTCACAGGAGTTCACAATTCACTTGTGAAATCACTTTTTTTTTTTTTTTGACAAAATACATGTTGTACAGTTGGAGTCAGAAAGTAAATATCCATGCCACATATTTGTTCCCTCCATTAACTAAACCAGTTGGTTCAAGTTAGCACAGCTCTTCAGCCAGACAGGCTGGAAAGGGGAAAAAAAAGCATACTGTAGAAGGCTGCGTTGGCATAAGTCACACCCAACATTTTGAGGAGAGAAGGTGATGAAATTGGCATGGTGAAGACAGGAGGAATAGATGTGTGAAAAATCATTACACAGAACCACGGCAAAGAGATGAAAGTGTACTAAATAGGAAAGAGGACTTTCACAGGCTTTCACCTAAACATCTGTTTTTACATCATTCGGCATATGGATACAAAGACAACAAGAGGAAGAGGCAGTTTCTGATTCAGTGAATGGAAATTTCCACACAAATCCAGTAATTCCCTCGTTTCTTTCACATTGGTCACATTTCACTGCTATTATCCCTGCACTGAAAATAAAGACATTTATTGTATTGTATTGTACAGTTACAACACCCATAAAAACAAAGATATTTAAAGGTGCATAATATTTTCAAATACCACCAAAAAATAGAAAAAGGAAAATCATCCGTATGCCCTCTAGTCATACTGTTTATTTTATTATTTCACATTATTGTAGTTGGGTGAAAGTTTACAATCACATTATTAATCCGCACAAAATAGGATCAACATCAAAGGCGAAGCAGCCCACATGAAGTTACTCCTGCACACCGCGAACAAGAGCACCCTTGTATTCAAAGGATCAGATTCAAAGCATAAGCTGCAGACAGAACAAATAGAAGGAGAAAGGGAAAACATATGCAGACATAAAAGCATAAACAGATTCTCTCACTCTCTCCTTCAGAGCTTTTAGAGAGCTGTATGACCTGAACAACAACTACTGTATGACTGATAAGACCTTTTGCCATCGGGTGGGGTGGGGTGGTTCTACGTACCAGGCACAGAATACTGTGTTTTAAAAAAAAAAATGTTTACATAAAGTGGTATCAGATTTGGGTGTGGAGATCTCCATGGTAACAACTGGAGTACATGCTACTGTTTCTCAACTCGCATTCATTGTAAGGATCTGAGACAACCTGAGTCACGACTAAGTCAGAGCTAAATGTACAATGGCTCTGTGTGCTTTAAGAAATCTCACATTTCCGTATCATGCGTAATGAAACACACTGGTTTTTCATCAATCCTACAGCACAGGAAATAATAATTATAACTTTAATTGCTAATGAGTCAGCATGGGCTTGATTGGATGTGGTTTGATAATGCACTGCTGATAGAGCTATTAATCAATCTAATGAACTGTTCATTAATATAAATCAATATATTATCCGGACATAAAATACTAGATGATACCTCAAACTGTAAAATAAAAAAAATAAATAAATAATGCTTTGATTCCACCCCAAACTCAACATTGTTTATTATCAAAAGTCAGGTGGAATATAACCTGTATGAACTGGCCAACAGGCTGTGTGGTCTGGAGTCTTTGTGTGTTATTAGTGTTAGAGATGGTTGGATTGACAGCTTGCTTCCCAAACTCCGTCTCAAACTGAGCTGTTGTCACTCTACCACACTCCGTTCACTCTCTAGCCAACAGGGATCATTCAACTGTCAGGCATACACACATAATTTAATTTCTAAGAATGTCTTTTTATATAGAAATATATTATCATAAATTTCTCTTTAATGAATTTCTGAATTACAGAATACTACAGGTCTTGACATCCTATCATTCTTGTTGTGGTAAAAACAATCTGTAAGTTATTACCCAAGGCACCTTACTTGGAAATCCTAATGATGTTATCGTATATTCTTTTTCTCATGGCATGCAGAGCAACATTAGCCAACTGTGGATGTATGTGGGCTCACATATACAGAAGATGGCAGAAGCTTTTCTCCAAATGTATTACACTGCCTTGTGACACAGCACGAGCAGCTGGAAAGATGCGGGCAACTGGCTTATTGTGTCTCAGAGGAAGCCTTCACTCTCCCTGGTTGGTAGGTGAAATATGACATGGCAGAGCTGGTAAGTGGGTTGGGATTAGCAGGTGACAAAATTGAAGAAGAAGAAGTAGCCTTTTAGCTGTCAAATATATATTACTGCACAGTGAAATTCTTTCCTGAAATTCTCTCAGAGCACAGGGTCATACCTGAGTCATGAGACAGTATTATGGGCCATGCTCAATGGCCCAACAGTGAGCTACCATTGGCCCTTGGAGGAAAAATAGGGAGAAAAGTACACAATGACATGTGTTTGACTGATGGTACATAGTTAGCAACCTAGTAACCCAGTATAAGCATCTATCCAATGACGGAAATTTAAGCACTTTTATAAGTCGCTCTGTATACGAGCATCAGCCAAATGCCTAAATGTAAATGTGGCAAAATATAACTTAGAGTTACTGGTCAAGTGTATATACTGTATTAAAAAGCAATAAAGCATGTTAAACATTGTAACAACAATCCTTGTTGCCTCCATCGTAATTATTGGACATTTATTTCATCAAAGCAACCAAATAGAAATATAGAATTCCTACTAAAAATATATTCTTTTACTAACATACTATGCTTTTATTCAGCTGACACATTGTTATCCAAAGACACTTGAGAAATGACATAAAGGTTAAAGGCCTTGCAAAGTTGTGTTTCTCTGACAGCAAGGAGTCTCAATATAATTTGATCATTAGTTCTGAGACTTTAACACTTTATATTCAATGACAAATTTTCAACAGCTGCTTCATAATAGCTTGTGTCCAAATGGGCCCATAAGTAATTGTCCTTATCAGTGTCTGAAACTAAATAACAGGTAAGTAGCTGTAAAGGAGTCACAGATGCAAAGTCTGACTTGAAGACTTTAACTGATGCGAGCTTATGATTGAATCTAGACGAGGAAAGTGCCTTGCCACAGTTTTATATGGGTACAACTGGTTAGACGTGCTTTTGATGCGAGTATAACTGAGGACATGTTCTTATACTGCACCAGGAAATCTTTTAAAGCCAACACATTTAATATAATGCATGTGATATCCATTTTCAATGGATACTTTATATTTCACAATAATGTTGCTTAGTATTCAAGCAAGCATGCAAATTGTTAATAAATATAGTGACTAGCTGAAAGAAATCCTATGTTTTAGATGAATAATTTATTACTTTATAAAAGTGGATAGATAAACTGTACTGAAGGTACTGAAGGTCAGAATAAACGCATTGTTTCTATTAATAACTTAACGATGTATTCTGGTGGTTTTCCTAGTTTGCATTTCCTTCCCAAACAATGATTCTTGTGGGGGTTTTTGTACAGCATGTAAATGTCTTTACAGGACAAACACTAACCACATTCGTTAAAGACGGCAACCACTAAGTTAAACTTTTACTGGGAAGTCCTAAATAAAGAGTAAACAGTTGGAGTTATATGTTAGTAATTAATAATTATCTAGTTGTAACAATTGAACCAGACCCTCATGACAGAAGAACAAAAACTGCAGAGGAGGTTTAGTTGTTCAAGATTGCCTACATAAATGCACTACAGTACTTTGCGTTAAAGGGATATAAGTAGCTCCATCTGGCCACACGAAAGCTTAGAACCTGAGGTCACCTCGCATTCTGTTATCATATCGGAAATATACGCAACCAGTGACTCAAAACATAACTAGAGGTCAAACCCTACAGAGATAAATTTGTACTTACATTCGACTGGTGTATAACATGTATTTTCCCATATGCCTATACATTATTTAAACCCACACAGCTTGACATGAGCGTTTTACCATGTATAATTTAAAAGAGATTAATGTGAATTGAGCTTTCTCTTTAAACATGTCTTACTCTTCAGGGTTCACTGAGGCTCACTGAGGAAAGGGTAGTTCTGATCTCTGAAGACCCTGTGAGTGCAACACTCACTGTAGACCAGATGACCATAATAACAGTCTGAAAGCAAGGGATTAACTTACACCCTATGCAAACCCTATGTACCGTACTTTGTCTTATTTTCAGACTTCAGACCTAACCCTAACCTTAGTGTTCTTTTTGGATAGCTATTACATCAAATATTATATGTATAATTGCTATCTCATTTACATAAACATACCCTCTCAGATATGTACATATTTGATGTGAATATAAGAAACAGTGCCAAAAAATCAATGTCTACATAATTGACCTTTGCGTGTGTCTCCCCAGTTTCCCTGTCTATATACAGTACTGTTCATTTTTCTTTGAATTTTTTAAGAATGCTATTCTTCTCAAGAGACATGATAGAGATATGAGAGAGAGAGAGAGAGAGAGAGAGAGAGAGAGAGAGAGAGAGAGAGAGGTGAAGGACAAACAGAATGCAGCCAAGAAATGTGAGGGGTTAGTGGGAGAGTGTCAAAAAACGAGTAGCGCTAAAACAGGAAAGAGAACAGCACTTTGTGTCTCCTTTTGTGAAAGACAGACAGACACACACACACACACACACACACACATATATACACCATGGACACTGCTCACATACTGGCTCATTTTGAGAGGGAAGCCAAGCTCAGTAAGTCAGTGAAAGTCATTATTGGTGTGTCTGGCAGGAGAAGAACACATGCGACTGGATATGAATACATAAATTAATTCATTTATTAATTAATAAACTAATAAACACTTTATTTATGGAGCTTTTTTGAATCTTTATTTATTGTTGTTTATTTCTTACCTATTGATAAGCATCAATAGCTAATAACCCACAATATAAATATTTTTACAATTGGTTTATGAGCACCAGAACTGGACCATGGAGTTATAAATAAAGGAAGCCTGGTCTGATGAATCACATTTCCTTTTACATTATATTGACCATATTGCAATGATCCAAAGCACACCAGTAAATCTACATCAGAATGGCTGAAAAAGAAAAGAATCAAGGTTATGGAATGGCCCAGTCAAAGTCCAGCCCTCAATCCAATTGAAATGCTGTGGCCGGGCCTTAAGCTGTGCATAAGCGAGTACTCAAAAACCTCAATGAACTGAAGCAATGTATGAAGAAGAATAGGCCAAAGTTCAACATAAGACTGATAAAGAAATATAGGAAATAATTACTTGAGGTTATTACTATTAAAGGTGGAAAAGTTGGATCTACAAGCTATTGAATCAGGGGGTCCACACGTTTTTTCTTTTTGGCTTAATTTTTGATAAATAAATAAGAGTACGGTGAAAAACATTATATATTGTTTATTGTCTAAAGCTGTATTTACCTAATCTTAAGACCCACTACGAGGATTTTTATTGTGTTTTACGCAAAAAAAACATACAATTATAAGAGAATGTACTAACGTTTACTAACAATTGGATCAGGAGACTTTAACAGTCGAAGTTACCAGGTAGTGCATTTGTATTTAGTCCTGTGCACCCTCATATTAGAAAATCAAGATATGCTTTTACACTGAACCTTATTAATTGAGGACATGAAGTCCTTTATGAAACATGCTGGCTGCTTCATTTTTTATTATGCCTACGTGTCTGATTGCTCATCAATAAATAAATAAATAAATAAATAAACATTCAAATAAATGGTCTACGTAAATATATTTGTGTGCCTAATTCTGATCAAATCTGAGACTATGGATAATGGTTGACAAGTTTTTCAGCAAATCTATGCATGTTTACTGCACATAGTCTCAGTGATGACACAGATTGGTGGCTGCAGTGGTTTGTAAGAATGCACTGGCCCAATTCATCTGCAAGTTGTTTGAAAGTGTGAGGTGAATGTCATTGTGCTCTTATACTGTAGGTGTGCACACACATGGAAAGCTGAGCTGTGTTTACTCGTGGAGTCTTTGATGTGGTATTGATGGGCCAGATCTTTGTATTTAGTTAGGTCCCTGAGGCTATTAATGATAGTCTGGAGTGATGATGGTTTATTTCAGCTTGAAGTTTTTTGTTCATCGTACCGCGTTGAAGCTCAAAATAAGCGGATTTGCTATTATTAGTACGCACAGCGGCTAATGGAGATGTACAGTACAGGCCAAAAGTTTGGACACACCTTCACTTAATCAATGTGTTTTCTTTATTTTCATGACCATTTACATGGTAGATTCTCACTGAAGGCATCAAAACAATGAATGAACACATGTGTTATGAGTTATGTACTTAACAAAAAAAGGTGAAATAACTGAAAACATGTTTTATATTCTAGTTTCTTCAAAATAGCCCCCCTTTGCTCTGATTACTGCTTTGCACACTCTTGGCATTCTCTCGATGAGCTTCAAGAGAGCTTCAGGATTTCACCTGAAATGTTTCCAACAGTCTTGAAGGAGTTCCCAGAGGTGTTTAGCACTTGTTGGCCCCTTTGCCTTCACTCTGCGGTCCAGCTCACCCCAAACCATCTCGATTGGGTTCAGGTCCGGTGACTGTGGAGACCTTTTTTTGTTAAGTACGTAACTCCACATGTGTTCATTGGTCATGAAAATAAAGAAAACACATTGACAGATAGATGAGAAGGTGTGTCCAAACATTTGGCCTGTACTATATATAAATGTTTTATCCATGATATAAGCTTACGACCAAATCCAAACTTCTCCAGTGTCTTGAAACGATAACCGCAATGAGACAACTACCTCCAGTGTGCCAGGGTCATAAAGAATATTCAAAAGTCGTCTAATGATAAAAAAAAAGACTAACGATTCTTAATAAACCCTGTTTGGTCAGGTGATATGATGGACCGGCAGCACCCTCTCTAAACATTGCACAAGGACTTTAGCATCAGTATTAAGAAGGGAGATTGGATGCAATGAGCTACACTCAAGAGGGTTCTTGTCTTTTTTAAGGATTAATGAGATAACTGCCTGACGCATGGTTAGTGGTAGGGATTTTAATGAAAGTGACTCTTCAAAAACTGATAACAATAAAAAGGATAGCTGCTCTGAAAATGTTTTAAAGAAATCTGTTGGGAAACCACCCGGTGATTTGCTACTCTGCATAGATCTAATTGCTAATGCTCTTTCACCATGAGATTTTCTTCCAATTCAGCAACTGTCACTCGATCAATGCAAGGGATATGTATATTATCGAAAAAGACCTCCGAAGAGAGAATCGACACATGAATCAGAAGTGTATAGTGACTATAGTAATAATTAAAGAAACATGAATTAATTTTAAGGCTATCTGTATATTTTTAAGCCTTGCTCATTTTTAATTACAGGGATGGATTGATTGGCAATCCTTTGTTTTAGCTGATGAGCAAGTGTTCGCCCTTGTCCCCAAGCCTTGTCCCCAAGCTCATAAGCTGGAAGTTTTTTACTCATATTTGGCTGTTATGAATCTTTCCACATGGGCACTCATTGTACTCTTGCTTCAGAATGAAATAATCTGGATACTATAGATTTGTACACAAGCACTGCTGTTGGAAAAATAACTGTTCTGTGCTTATCACAAGTGCTCTAGTCACATGTGCTCATACTGTGTTTCAAAACACTCAGATAGATATAAAAGCGTAGCAGTTTATAAATTCAGAGGTCGAGTTTCCTTTCTGTTCTGATTACGATTAGGCCACTTTCTATGGTCAATGCAGGGAAATTTTCCTTGCCATGATTCCTTCTGGCTTGACTAATGAATATTGTTAAAAGCTCTGTACAAATTTAATATAATGTAATCTAATTAAAAATGCACTTGTTCTTCCATGTCCTTCAGTCCAGTGCATGGTTTGTTATATATTTCATCCATTATCTGTGTGTGTGTGTGTGTGTGTGTGTGTGTGTGTGTGTGTGTGTGTGTGTGTGTGTGTGTGTGTGTGTGTGTGTGTGTGTATGTGTGCGTGCGTGCATGCGTGAGTGAGTGTGTGCGTGTGTGTGTGTGTGTGTGTGTGTGTGTGTGTGTGTGTGTGTGTGTGTGTGTGTGTGTGTGTGTGTGTGCGTGTGTGTTTGTGTGTGTTGGGGGCTAAAAATGTGATTACGTAGTACTTATGAAACAGTTCATCAGAGATGAAGCGAATGAATGAACTAGTCTTTATAAAGGGCAAAATAGATGACAGAATCTCTAGGAATAATATAAATACTTGATTACAAAGTTGTGATGAGAGACATGGGGAAATGAATGTCAAATTGAAAAATTCTAGATACTAGAAAAGAAAAGAATAATTTTAAAGTCAGTTCTCTTTTATATTGTAATGTGTGCAATTCATGTATGTTCAGTTATCATCAGTTATCTTTGTCAATCATACCAGTGTGCACACAAACAAAGTAGTAAAATATTCTTACAAATTTCATATTTCTTCTTTATTCAGATTTTCTCGAAAAGCAACATAACCTCATAATATTTAGTAACAAGTGAGCATGACATAATATTTTACAAGTAATGCTACAAGTTAGTTTTAATATTACTCAAACAAAGGCAATTGGACAGCAAATGGACAGCATGGCTTCTCTTAAAATATCATTAAAATGAAATGAAATGTTTCAAGATTCAAGATTCACGATTCTTTATTTGTCACATGCATAGTTATACAAGTACAACACGCAGTGAAATGTATCCTGAACCGCTCCTACTTTGTGCAAATAACAGAAGAAACAAAAGAAATAATCTATAAATAGAAATTGAAATAGAAACAGCAATAAATAAATAAATAAATAAATAATAGAAACAATTAAATTAAAAATATTCCTTTAGAAAATTTCCAAAAAAAAAAAAGGTACAAATGTAAACATAATAATAAAGTGTGTATATGAGCAGGATAAAATGTAGTGCAAGTAATGCTTACAGTCCAGACTAAAGTGCAGTGTGCAGTGTGCAGTGTCAGCACAGCAGTGTGTGGGTGAACTGGTACAGTCCTATGAATGGGAGAGTGGCCCATCATGGTTGAGGAGTCTAATCACCTGTGGATAAAACCTCCTCCTGAGTCTCTCCATTTTGGCCATAATGACCCGGAACCTTCTGCCTGAATGCAGAAGTTTGAACAGTCCATTATTGGGGTGCGACAAGTCCTTAATGATTCGAGCTGCCCTGGTTTTATATCTCCTGGTGTAGATGTCCTGCATGGAGGGGAGAGTTAACCTGCAGGAGCGTTCAGCTGCTCCGATCACTCTCTGGAGGGCTTTTCTGTCCTGTACACAGCTATTCCCAAACCAGGATGAAATGTTCTGTGTAAGGATGCTCTCAACAGCACCCGAGTAGAAAGCCGTAAGGACAGCAGGGGAAACCCCAAACTTCCTCAACTGCCTCAGGTGGTACAGACGCTGCTTTGCCCTTTTCGTCTGAGCACAGATATGCTCAGTCCAAGTCAGATCCTCGGAGATGTGTTTTTAATAGAATTGTGTCTGTATTATTCATCTTTTCAAAATTCAAATAATGAATTCTCATTCAAATAAGAATCAAATGAGCAAATATTTTACTGCGTTAATGCAAATTCATTCGGAAATCCCCTTTAAAACACCCAGCATGTTGCTGATAAAAATCCGGTGAAATGTGGCTCCTTTGAGCCATTATGGCAGATTCAAATACACTGTGTTTTTCTTCTTCTGATTTTTTTCATACAAATTAGTCTTGACTAATTCCTCCATCATACAACAATTACCAATCCTGTGCTAGACGAGCAAAGCCAGTTAACTGCATCTTTTCAAGATACCACTCATAGTGTGTCAGAGGGCAGTATCTGATACACACTACTGTATCTGTCCCCCTTCCACATCGATGATTTCAACATTGCCAGCGACTGATAGGGCAGACAGTATGCTACAGTTCCCTTTTCACTTTTGGACTCTCAGAAACATATGGCCACGGCATTGCTGGCATTGAAACTTAGCGATATCTGGATGATAAGGCAAACACTTTTCTATTACGCCCTGTGTTTTAATGGTAGCAAAAATTGATGCTCATTGGACAAAATGCTACAATTTTTGTCCCATCCAGATGCTGCGCTTCTCTGGGTTAAAATGTGAATGTGGTCTAAAATGTGAATTTTTGCATAGACAAAACATATCTCTGTGTTTATGACCAATCCTCTCATCACTTGTCCTGCTGGGAGCCCAGCTTCTCCACATGATGATTGACAGATCACTCAAAGGCATGGAACCTCATAACCAACTGCCAGACTTCATATCAGTAAGAGTTCCACACTTATTGCATGGCTTATTTGCTCTCTAGAATTGTTTAATATTGTAAATAAATTGGAAGTAAAAAGTTATACTTTTGCATATTTAATATTTGCTTTTCTTTTAATTTTTTAGGTGTAGCTATCTGTCACTACTTAATTCAGTGAAAATGAGCAGTGTAGCTTTTTTTTATTGTTTTTTTTTTAAACCTGACAAACAGTTTTGTTGACTTGATTTTTGATGACTGAGAATGAAAATGCCAGAATAACATATGAAACATACAGTACAAAGCACAAAACACATGCTGTAAATGTTAATGCTTGTGAAAATGAGAGAACAAAAATGCAAATAATTATTACATGATAGGTATCTTTGTTCAAATTTTTTTTATATGAGCATAACATAGAGCATTATGTGTCAGCATAAAAAGCAAACCAGACTTTTTTATGATTATCAGCTCACATCAGGACACACAGTACCATCTCCCTTTCCATTCCAATATTGGCTGACTAGACTTCCACTACACTGGGTAAATCTGTCCACCTGGCTGCTGGTCTCTGGATGGTGCCATAATGTTGTATTCTCTAATTATAACCTCTATTAGGGACGGCGACCTGAGAGGTGAATTTTGATCATTAGCAATATCATTTGGGGACCAAAACATATCATTAAAAACCATGACATTTGCATGAATAAAAATTATTGATCAATAATGAAAACTGTTGAAGTACTTACACAGTTCTGAAAGTTAGCTACTCAAGTTTTGTTTGTTCAGGTCAGCTCTGATAGACCTGCAAATGTTGGCTGATTAACCTAGCCAATGCTGCTCTTTTATGTCTGGCCTCAACAAATTGGTATAGTATGCTATGAAAGTCACTGATGAAGAACCGGAACATAAACAGAATTTTGACAATGAAATACAGCATGGTGAAGTACATTGCCTCGCCAAAAAGTTGAAAATTTCATTAAGATTTAATTTGACCGCATTTAGTTTTGATTACTACACAAGATGTGGTGGCTAATTCATGTGTGAAAATGACTCCTTATTCTCTCTAAAACAATCTTTCACAATTTGAGTAATTGCATCTGAAAAGAAATAAATCCATTGTTGTGATAACCTGGTTATTCAGCTAGTCAGTTGACTTCCCATCAGTCTGGAATTGGGTCAATCTGGACTCATCAGCCCGCGTGACCTTTTTCCATTGATATGAAGCCCAATCTTTACGCTCCCTAGCAAATTGAAGCCTTTTTTCTAATTAGCCTCACATTTATCTCTCTCATGGATACTAATTAAGGATACCAATTAAGTTGTTTTGTTTAATATACAACTGCTATAGCTAGACAGGTGTCTAACATATGGATTAACGATATATGATATCAACATTGTTCAGTTGTCTGTGGTCGATATAGAGATAGAAAAAAAAAAGTAAGGAGAAACAGGGCTGATGCAGTTAAGGCTGAGGACTGAATAAAGCCCTGGCCCAGTGCCTCCTGAATGTTGCCTTTGTCTCCTTCAAAGACCTGGTAGACCAGGACATGTAACAGCGTGGTTCAGTATAACTTGATGGTGCTCTCACCTGGCCGGGGTTGCTCAGTGGCTTTGGCAATGCTAAATCCTTTTGACAATAAACATTAATGAGCTTGGGTGCCTTCCAGACTCTACTCACTGCCAGAATGTTAGAGCCAGATTGTTAGATAGACTCAGTGACTGCTCTGAGATGTACCAGAGGCTAGAAACTTCTGTTTCTTAAATAACAGTTGGAGTGTAAATCATGCTAAACAAGTTTTGTTCAGATTCCCTGTTTTACTGTAGGGCCAAAAAGTATTTAGTCAGCCACCAATTGTGCAATTTCTCCCAAGTAAAGATGAGAGAGACCTGTAATTTTCATCATAGGTATACCTCAACTATGAGAGACAAAATAAGAAAAAAAAATCCAGAAAATCACACTGTAGGATTTTTTAAAAAATGTATTTGCAAATTATGATGGAAAATACAGTAAGTATTTGCTCAATAACAAAATTTCATCTCAATACTTATTATATATGTATATAATTGTTATATACCCTTTGTTGGGAATGATCGAGGTCAAACGTTTTTCACACACTGTTGCTGGTATTTTGGCCCATTCCTCCATGCAGATCTCCTCTAGAACAGGGATGTTTTGGGGCTGTTGCTGGGCAACACGGACTTTCAGTTCCCTCCAGATTTTCTATGGGGTTGAGATCTGGAGACTGGCTCAGCCACTCCAGGACCTTGAAATACTTCTTACGAAGCCACTCCTTTGTTGCCTGAGCGGTGTGTTTGGTATCATTGTCATGCTGAAAGACCCAGCCACGTTTCATCTTCAATGCCCTTGCTGATGGAAGGAGGTTTTCACTCAAAATCTCACGATACATGGCCCCATTCATTCTTTCCTTTACACGGATCAGTCCTGGTCCCTTTGCAGATAAACAGCCCCAAAGCATGATGTTTCCATCACCATGCTTCACAGTAGGTATGGTGTTCTTTGGATGCAACTAATCATTCTTTCTCCCCCAAAAATTACAAGTTGAGTTTTACCAAAAAGTTATATTTTGGTTTCATCTGACCGTATGACATTCTCACAAACGTCTTCTGGATCATCCAAATGCTCTCTAGCAAACTTCAGATGGGCCTGGACATGTACTGACTTAAGCAGGGGGACACGTCTGGCACTGCAGAATTTGAGTCCTTGGCAGCACAGTGTGTTACTGATGGTAGCCTTTGTTACTTTTTTCCCAGCTCTCTGCAGGTTATTCACTAGGTCCCCCTGTGTGGTTCTGGGATTTTTGCCCTCAGTTCTTGTGATCGTTTTGACCCCACAGGGTGAGATCTCGCGTGGATCCCCAGATCGAGGGAGATTATCAGTGCCCTTGTATGTCGTCCATTTTCTAATAATTGCTCCCACAGTTGATTTCTTCACACCAAGCTGCTTACCTACTACAGATTCAGTCTTCCCAGCCTGGTGCAGGTCAACAATTTTCTTTCTGGTCTCCTTTGACAGCTCTTTGGTCTTGGCCATAGTGGAGTTTGGAGTGTGACTGTTTGAGGTTGTGGACAAGAGTCTTTTATAATGATAACAGATGCCATTAATACAGGTAATGAGTAGAGGACAAAGGAGCCTCTTAAAGAAGAAGTTGCAGGTCTGTGAGAACCAGAAATCTTGCTTGTTTGTAGGTGACCAAATACTTATTTTACTGAGGAATTTACCAATTAATTCATTCAAAATCCTACAATGTGATTTTCTGGATTTTATTTCTTCTTATTTCGTCTCTCATAGTTGAGGTATACCTATGATGAAAATTACAGGCCCCTCTCATCTTTTTAAATACTTTTTTTGCCCCACTGCATAACCATTCACATGTTCCATTTGAACCACATGCATCTCCATCCATGCTGACATATTTATTTCATGTTATGAAATAAATTGTATATCTCACCCTGTTGACCTTACTTGCTAGTGTTTAAAGTAGTGTCAATGCAAACACCTTCACTCTTCAGATCCACATCACATCATTGCCGGACTGCTTCTGTGATGCACTATTTCCCTCTTAAAAGATCCGTTCATCTCCATAAACTCACATTTATATTAGTCTCATTTCAATCAACTAACCAGCTCTTACTCACCGTGATACTATCCCCTCTGTCTAAACTCAGTGGAAAATCACCACTAGGAGAATTCTTTTCTGGCAATGATAAGCTGCACAACATACTGTCCAGGTGCACATAAAGTAGAATGACCTCTCAGATGACATTATCATCATTGCATCACCATGCCAAAATCTGCTCATATCCTGTTTCATCTACTTTCATTTTATCTGTGTGAGATTGGCAGGTGCAGTTGACCTTGTGCTGAATTGTCCCCACTGTTTGGAGGTGAATACATTCTAGTGAAAGTGAAATGCAGTTTTCTTCAACAGCTTATCCAAACAGCACATCATTTTATTTTACAATTATTATTGTAATCATTATTATTATTACAATAAACATTTAAACTACATTTCAGGTTTAGTTTAAAAAGTATTTTAAAAAACATGGCTAATGTTTAAGCAATTACTAAAATATTGAAGTTGTTTTGTCTTTGCTTTTTATTGCTCTTCTTTGCTATCATCAATCTTTTAATATTGCAAATACAATAGTTATATCCATGCATTCCTGCAAACCTACACTTTCAATGCTCATTGCATTATCATTTCTAATGAATAGAATGAAAGCTATTTGATTACATATACACTGATCAGCCATAACACTCACCACAACACCATAACATGGTGATCATAACATTATGATCACCAGAATAATATTGAGTAGGTCCTCCCTTTTGCCACAGCTCTTGGTCCTACTCTGCAGTGGTCTACCTATACCTACCAAAAATGGTCCAAGGAAGGACACAGTGAACTAGTGTCAAGGTCATATGTGGCCAAGGCTCACAGATATGCTTGGGGACAAAAGGCTGGCCTGTGCAATCTGATCCAATAGAAGAGCTACTGTAGCTCAAATTGCTGAAAAGTTAAATGCTCGTTCCCATAAAACGGTATCAGAACACACACACACACACACACACACACACACACACACACACATTGAACCATAGATATCAGTGTAGGGGTCAAGCAGTCCCCCTGTGAAGGCGCTACTAGCCATGGCTAATGCATAATTAAAATTTAAAGGATTGCAGTGTTCAAGTTAAAAAGTTTGGTATTATAACAACAGCATTATGTTTCACAGGTGAGTAAAACATTTTTAGAAAATTAACATTTGTGAAAAGGACATCAGTCGATAGCCATCACCAATTACCTTGAATTATGCAATTTTTTTACATACCAGATTTCCAGACAAGAATATATTATCCAGAAACTCATGCAAATTGGGTGAGGAAATGCAGGCAGGAAAAAGATCCTCTTTTAATTACCTTCTTTCAATAATCAATTATTTTACTCACTATCAGTGTGTGTGTTCAGCCTGAACCACACCAGTTTATAAAAGGGCAGCTGAAAGTGCTGTTACACCATTACTTTATGGAAATCTTTATAATATATGGCTTTACTGTGTTAAACACATGCTGCATTTGCAGTCAAAGATGACACTAAATGCATATAACACAGAACTTGGGAGATCTTACTGCATCTATTAATGCTAGAATGAGTCCAGTGCTATCAATTGCAGTTTGGAACATTTAAATATTTCAATGCAATTTAAAACTGCTTATAGCATTGATGATCAGTCTCAATCTCAATGATTCTTTGCTTTTATGAGGCTATATCAGTTTGAGTTACTGAGGCTATACAGATTAAGCACCCTTCAATAGGAAGTGCTTCAGGTACAACCAAGGACTTCTCTCTGTCATGTGTATTTTTTTTAGTAATGAAAAAAATATCAAGGTAGACTGCTGTAGTTTAACTAAATGTGTTCACTGGACATTTGAAAAATTCTAAAGCCAAGAAAAATTACATTTACAGTCATCCCAGTTACCCCAGCACTCATGGACTTAAGGTGCCATTAACTCCTGAAGTGGTACAGATGCTAATAATGACAATGCTGATGATATATTGTAAACAGAACTGTACTGTTTGTAATGTTTGTCACAATCTCAACAATCTTTGTAGTAAAAAAGTTTTTGTGTGAATCAAAACTTTAAACTTTTTTTTACTTGTTCATATTTCCATATTTTTCTTGCTATATAAATATTTAATTAAACTTTGACAACATATGATTATAACTAAATTGCATATTTAACACAAAAACTATTGCCATAAACAACTGCAGGGTGATTTAGCACTTATCAAAATTGTGGAAAGTGTACAGGTTTTTATAGTGTTTTCCAAAGTCACACTGTTATGACCAGAACAATTTCAACATAATATTTTGACATTTGTGCTTTTTAACATGCTTGTGAATCAAAAATATAATTAAAAAATATTCCCTATTACACACACACACACACACACACACACACACACAATACAGATTTTGGTGTTGATCAAATAGTTGCTATTTGTGTGGAATCCTATTTTAAAAAATCAAATATCTGTGGTATGAAAAACAAGATCAAAACATTTTTACATGCTAATGGTTTTTATAAATTGTGTTCACGGCATGCATCTTATTGCCAATGTATGTGTTTAGTTTTTGCAGCTAGGGGGCGTGGTGAGAGAAGACGCTCACGCTTTCTGGGCGGAGAAGCCGGCGGAAGGGGGAGGGGCCTGCTAGTTTTGAAATATGAAGACGGACAAGGGGAAAACGAGCTTTTTTTTTTTTACTACATGGTGCAAGAACAAAAAAACGATTTTGACCTTTTGGGGGGAAAATCTGTTAACTGGGACATTTGATTCTCTCAGACGCTGAATCGGTTAAGTGATCAGTTCCCAACGGGATTTATCAGGAACCGGCGTCGGTTGAATGTTTATACAAACATAGCAGTTTTTTAAGAATACGGAACATTTCGTGTTTTTGGGGGGCTATTTGAGCGTATATTTGTTTCCGTCACTGTTATACAAAACAGTTTTTTTTTCTTCTTTTGCTTGTTTGTTTGCTTGCTTGTTTTATGCCCTGAAGACCCGCACGCGCTTTCTGGGACACAGCGCGCGCGAGACGACTGAGCAGGGAAAGCACTGCGGCGTGAGGTGCGCGTGACTGAACGCAAAACTGCGTGATAAACAGTGTTTTTTGTTGTTGTTGCCATTGACCGCAGCTGGAAAGTGAAGATGGGATGGGCGACCTTAGGTGAGCACTTCTTCCCACTCCTCTGCTGCTGAAGGTGAGACGTCGCAGGAGGAGCATCTCCACCATACACGCACACTATTACATATATACATTTACACACACGCGCGCGCGCGAGCGTCAGCTGCTGAGCTGAAGAACACGACGCCGAGCTGTTAAGGTGTCCTTCATCTTCTCTGACCGAGAGTCTACTGGTTTTTTCCTCGAGCACTCGGACACGAGGCGGTCATTCACGCAGCTCCTCTCAGGCGTAGGCAGCCGGCTCGAGCTGTTACAGGACACCATACTGGATATTATTATCTAACATATACGGGAGTGTATAGTGCTGGTGTCTAAACTGTGGGGACACACACACACACACACACGCCCACTCACACGCGCGGATATTCGTGTTTCCCCAGGAGCGACACGGAGCGTAAATCTCGGTGTTGAGGAATTCTAGCTGCTGGGGGTCAGTGTTGGACCTGCAGTGGGAGAGCAAGAGGAGGAGGAAGTTTGAGGTGGTTTTGAGAGCGACACTGGGACACACTCATTCTCCAGCGATGGACATCAAATGGCTATTTATAGCCTGTGTCCTTTTGGGTAAGTCGTCCCCCTTTTTTACCTGGAGTGGTAGGATTCGTTCTGTCTCTCTTCCAGCAGCACGAAATGAAAATGAATGGACTTGTTGCAGTCTCTCTCTCTCTCTGTCTCTCTCTCTCTTCCCCTTTCTCTCTCTTCCCCTTTCTCTCTCTGTCCCTCTGTCTCTCTCTCTCTTTGTCCCTCTGTCTCTCTCTCTCTCTCTTCCCCTGTCTCTCTGTCTGTCTCTCTCTCTCCCCCTCTGTCTCTCTCTCTCCCCCTCTGTCTGTCTCTCTCTCCCTCTGTCTCTCTCTCCCTCTGTCTCTCTCTCCCTCTGTCTCTCTCCCTCTGTCTCTCTCCCTCTGTCTCTATCTTCCCCTTTCTCTGTCTCTCCCTCTGTCTCTCTCTTCCCTTTTCTCTGTCTCTCTTCCCCTTTCTCTCTCTCTCTCTCTCTCTCTCTCTCTCCCCCATCTCAGCACTGTTTAATGTATTGGCATGGTGATTAAAAAAGCTTCTATGGAATTTCAGTCTTATTTCATTCATTAGCAGATACCAGAGGATGAACCAGGCAAGCACACTGAGTTAAAGCTTTTTGTCAAGCGACTCAATGTAAATGAATGCCTATTAGGATTTTCTTACCTTAGACTGTAGGTTGTTTGCTTTACAAGGCAGGCTGATTGTTTGGTCATTATCCAAAGTCCTGACTGGTGTTAATAGACTAATCCATCCACATTACTTACATTTACACTACATTTACATTTAGGCATTTGGCAGATGCTCTTATCCGGAGTGACTAACAAAAGCGCTTTGAAGTTTCTGTCATTGGATAGATTCTTACACTGGTTACTAGGTTACTAACTAAGTACAATCTGTCAAATACTGTTGGGAAGGGTTTATTTATTTATTTATTTATTTATTTGGGGGGGGGGGGGGGGTTAATTCAAATATGTAAAAACTACTTTTAGAAAATGTCTAAGAAAATATCTCAAATTAAATTTAGAAATCTTTACTTATGGTGCTTAGTTAGTAACCTAGTAACCACTGTAAGGATCTATCTGATGACAGAAGCTTATGCTAATGTAAATGTAAGTAACGTGGATGTTAACTTCTATTGACACCAGTCACGAGGCAGAAAAAGTCCAGCCATTAGTATAAAATACTAATAGTATTTCCTGTAAGTATGGTGTGATGCAATTTCCTCACAATTCCTTGTCACAAGGAAATAAAGAGACGTGGACAGATTGGGGGAGGATTTTTGTGCTTTCAAAACACAGGTCCTGTTGTGACTGATCAGCTTTTGCACGTACATTAGAGCTCAGCTTGAGGTTTAATATGCTTTCCGAGTCCACTGAAGAAGATCGGTACTGCTATATACGAGCAAATAAATTGTGTAAACATTGGACAGACGGATCAATGCTAGCACTCTCCTGATTCAGCTGATGGTCCTTGACTAATGTCTAAGGTCCTGACCTCGCATTTCCAGTGTAGCCCAAAGATGTGATGAGGTAGATTACAAGGATGGACGTTCTTGGAGTCAGAAAAGCTCACATGGTCTCCTGAGAGCACACACATGCACAAACACATACACACACCTGAGTGAGCTCAGATGGTTTGCCATGTCATTATGCTGTGCTCTTACTGGAGGTTGGCAGCGTGAAAGTGTGTGCCAGTCACAGATTACACACTTCTTGGAAAACACTGTGTTTGTAACCTCTCCACAATAGCATAATTTTCTAAGGCTTTGTTTTTCTATGTGTCTGATCCTGGCAGGATTTGTGTGTAGATTTTGTTGCTGTTAGCTAATGTGAGCATGACCTACAGTAGGTCTATTTGTGAGACACTTGTTGAATTCCTGCTCACTCTGTCTTTAGGATAATCCAAGTCTAAATGTGTACATATGATTTGGAACATAGATGTGCATTTGTATGCAAACACAGTCTTTAGCATCCCGCCTTTCCATTTCATTTACATATCTCTGCCTCAGTCACACACGCCCCCCCCCCCCCCCACACACACACATTCTCACACCCATTCAAATACACTCCATGCATCTAAACAAACAACAGATGGCTTTACTTTCCTGGACAAGAGGCATGTTAGTTCCGCAGGGAGGAAGGAGATGAGGTGGGAATGGAGCCTGTCCCCACTGTGAGCTTTCCTAACATATCAAAGATTTGTCTCTTGCTGCCAGATTTCCGCTTTCTCCTGAGTACGTAGGTTCACATAACAAAGTGTTTTAATTGAACTATAAAATCACTTTTACATTTCAGTAGAAGTTGATTGAATTGTCTGCTTTGGAAGAGGAACAAAAATCTGAAGTATGCCAAATGATTTATTATTTGGCATATTGGACTTGGGAATTGATGCGTTTACACAGCATAGCAGGATCAATCTGCCATATGCCCAAATTAGTCAGTTTCTCAGTGTCAGTTTGGGACCGACACTTTTTAGTTAATTTTCATTTTCTTCTGCTCCAGTTACTTTGTTTTCCATGTTTACTACTGAATGTACAGTACCAGTCAAAGATTGCACACACCATCCTATTCAATGTTTTTTTTCAGCATTGTGTATTAATGCTAAAAACATTAAAAATATGAAGAAATATAGAATTATGTAGTCAACAAAAATGTGCGTAATACCACAATATGTTTTATATTTTTGAGAAGCCACTTATTCAGGAACCATCTGTTCACCCTCTATATGTCTAATAATGACACAAAATCTCACATTTGCACTCATCAGATCAAAGGCCAGTTTTTCCACTGATCTAATGTCCATTCCAGGTGGCAAGGTGCTGTAGTGTCGCCTTGCACCTCCAGGGTCCGGGTTCTATTCCCAGCCACGCCCGATTCTGATCTCTGTGTGCATGCAGTTTGTTCTCCCCGTGCTTGGTGGGTTTCCTCCAGGTACTCTGGTTTCCTCCCACAGTCCAAAGACCTGCATATTAGGATAATTGGCGTTGCCAAATTGCCCGTAGTGTGTGAATGAGTGTATGAATGTGAGTGTGCCCTGCGATGGATTGGCACCCTGTCCAGGGTGTACCCTGCCTCGTGCCCTAAGTCTCCTGGGATAGGCTCCAGGCCCCCCGTGACCCTGAATACAGAATGAAGCAGTATAGACGATGAGTGAGTGAGTAATGTCTATTCCTTATGCTTCTTGGGCCAAGCAAATATCTTCTGCTTGTTGTTCTTCCGATGTAGTAGTTTCTTTGCCACAATTTGACCATGAAGGCCTGGCTCACACAGTCTCCTCTGAACAATAGATATTGACTTATGTCTGCTGCTTGAACTCTAAGAAGCATTTTGTGGACTCTAGTCTGAGGTGCTGTGATTGGCAGATTCTGAGGCCGGTCATTCTAATAAACTTATCCTCTGCAGCAAAGTTCGCTCTTGGTCTTCTTTTCCTGGGACGGTCTTCATGAGAGCCAGTTTCATTATAGCTTTTGATGGTTAATACTGCACTTGGGGATACGTTCGAAGTTTTGTGATTTCTACCCCGTGATTCTGAAGAGAGTATGTCATAAATGTGTCAAGATGTCGTTAAATCTGAACGTAATTATTTTCTTTACTACATAATTCTTCATACATATTCTTTGGGTGTTTTCAGCATTAATGTACAATTAACTGAAGAAGAAGGTGTGTTCAAACTTGTGTAGTTGTGTAAGTCACAGCAACATTTGGATAGAAACTAGCAAGATAATGTTTATTTAAATGCTCTTTGATGGATTGCAACTAAACAATATCCCAGATTTCTCACAACTTATGGTGACTTCAAGCACTACAGAGTTGTTACTTTAAAATGTCAATGTGAAATCTCTCGTTAAGCTTCTTGAATCTGCTACAGCCATGTCACAGGTTGGGTTAGAAAGACAATGTGTCCTGATTCTTCCAACCATTTAATTTTCTTGTGTTTTTCGGTTAATTTTTTTATTTTTTGTTAACGATGATTAAAGTGTCTGTGTGCGTTTGTTATGAGCATCTCAGCAAAACTCCACATTGTGATGCGCGTCACCTTTTCCTGACACATCATGAAATGAGGCCTCTGTCTGGCTGGGAATGAGCCTATTACAGAGAAACCGCTGTGCTGAATTTAGACCGGCGGAGCTGCAGGTGATCTAGGGAATTTAGAAGTGGCATACTAGACACCTCAGACGTGGCTAAGGGTTGATTTTATTAAGCAGGTAGACAGGAGAATTTGAGGGAGAGAACATGGCTGTGGATCTGAGTCATTCTTTATTTTCAGTGTGAATTTCCCAGAGAGAAGAAAACGAATTCTTCTTTTTCATTCTTCGAAAGCTTTTTTTTTTCTTTCCTCCCACACCCCTTCTCTTTCCTCTCTCGGTTTCTCTTTTCATCTAGTATATTCTCTAAATCTGGTCAAAAAGCAACAACAGAGGCTGGAACGTGTTCTCGTTTGCACTTTGTAAGCTTAGAAAATACTACAGGTAAATACTACAAGTAAATAAGAAGTTTTTCTTGTGCTTTATTTGTTGGAAAGAATTTTTTTTAATAATATAGTCTTCTAATTGTTTTAGCAAATCAAATGAATGGTAAACCCTTTTCTTTGTATTAATAACTAACTATTATAATAATAATGCAATAATAATAATAATAATAATAATAATAATAATTATTATTATTATTATATAAATAATTATATAAATAACTATATAGTTGTTTGTATAGTTATTATTATGATTATTGTTATTATTATGATTACTATTGTTAATAAAATATACTGTAGGTGGTGTGTTTTTTTTTTTTTTTTTTTTTTTTAAACCATGCACTCAGGTTACCTCATGTTTTAAGGCCAGTTCTCCTAAAATCAGCAAACTATTGTGAAAAGATACAAGAAATGTGAGCAGACATGCAGAAGTAGCTTTTTAGGAGAACATTTGCTGATGAGGATAAATTCCTTAATTAATGTGTAGCTGATTCTGTTATCAAAATGATCTATATTTCCTGTTTGGCCATGTCGCCAACATGATTATCAGCATCCATTTACAATTTTATCTATTATCAAGTTTCATGGCACTTCAATAGGAATTGTGCCAAAGGAGTGAAAGAGAGCAAGTTTGGAATGAAGTGTGAGAACGTTCAGCAGATAAGCGAATTGAGTGGTCCGTGCACTTGGAAAGATTGGCGATAGTTAGGATTTGATGATCACCATGATCGCTAGATCTTATATGAATCGAACCTACAGTATTGTCTGGCTTTGCAGCAAAGTGACACAACTCTTTGTCTTATGCATCCTAGCTTCCTTATCCTTTTTGCTGTGGGTGTCTTCAATCTCAAAAATGTAATAAAAAATAGAATATAAAACACCCGACACTATGTCGATTATCAGGGGGACTTCACCCTATATAAATTCAAGAAGTATCTCAGCTGCTGTTCAGCACAAAGCATGAGTAGTTTACGTTATTTTATCTACATTTCATAAAGAGCTAATAACTTGTCGCATTTGTTTACAGTCCTGACTTGAGTTTTAAACGCATTCTTAACCTTATTAATGGGTAATTAAACAAAATAAACTCTGATGCGATTTCAGCTACAGATGGCTCATAACCAGCTCCCCATCCTTCCTCCCCTCAGAGCCACAGGCGATATTATTATCAACTGGTGATAATTAGGATGTGCGATAGGACATTGACACACACGATCTCACTCTGTGGGGTGGGGAAAAAACATTTATTACACCCAGATGTCATGAAGCTCAAAAAGAGACTGGACTTTCCTTTAACCTACAACACAGGGTGTAATAAGGTCAAACTGAGTGGGCTTCAAGTTCACAAACAACTGTGCAGTAAGCTAGTAGGTTAACCCTGATTACTGTTCCATATACATTTTTTTACCTAAAAAACTGTTACCATTAAAAGTCATACTGATTTTGTAGCAAGAGGAAAAAATGGGTCATTAAGTTCAAATTTAGCATGGTTAGCGTATGCTCTTCTGTCAAACACCTCCTCTTTCTGTATCTCTCAAGTGTTTTGGTGTTGTTTGTATTGTTTCTCATGCTGCGTGAGAAACAGGCCTGAAGAAACATGTTCAGCCTGACAGCTCAGACTCCATGGCTCAGAGTGAGAACCTGCTGTGCACAGAGCAAAGTGGAGCCGTTCGCCTCAACAGGACCGCCTGTACTCGACAGAACACTCAACTATGCAATGTCGTATAAAATACCGGCAAACTCCGTACACACACACACGCACACATATGCATTCATAAAGGGTTACTGGTAGTCATTCAGTCACATCAGTAACATTTCACTGCTTGTCTGATGGTGTGAGAACATTCTCGTCTTTTAAAGATCCAAGAACGTGATGGTAATGACGCACTCCCAGTGGTTGGTCTCCCAAATGAGTGAAAGCCTCCAAGTGCAGAGCATCATATTAGAGTCCAGATTCCTTCTTAATTTGTCTGTGACATTTAAGCCCTGGGAAAGAAAACCAGTGATTTGCTAAAAGTCAATACACATTATTAATACACAATACACAGAATTTAACATTGAAGGATATCTGAAGGATATTTTTCTCTATACTGTACATCTCCAGATGTACTCATTTTCTAACAGGATTTAGAAGCATTACAAAAAAAAGAAGTATTATCTACTCATTAGCATGACTGTACTTTTAAATTTTTTTTTTTTCAGTGCAAATTACTTGGAAATATCAACATGGCTTGTTAAGACTGCTCCTAGTGCTCTGATGTTGGAATTGTCATCGAAGGAGGTCATGCATGTTGGGGGGTTGAATCGGGTGTGTCTTGATCTCTGTTTCAGTTGTATCACTATCTCTGTGGCCTCATCTTTCTCTGTGTCTGAAGGCTAATTTAAAGCTTTTCTTTGTCATATGGCGCTTTTCCACTGCATAGTACGGCACGACACGGTTCAGGTTTACTCACTTTTGGGGGGTTTTCCACTGGGAACAGTACCTGGTACCTGGTCCTTTTTTTTAGGCTCAGGTAAATGAGAAGCGCCAGGCATTTGTTCTGTCAGTGTGTTTGCCTGAAGAGGCACTGATAATGTGGAATAAATGTGTTTGTGTGTGTGTGTCTGTGTGCATTTGTTTAACACATCTCCCCCTCAACCCCCCCCCCCCCCCCCCCCCCCCGGCTGGTAAACAGGATTTTTTTCCCCAACCTCCTGCAACCCCCTCCCTGCCTCAGGCTGTCTCAGCGTTACGGAGCAGCAGGATCAACACACCCCCTCGCAATAAAACTTTCCTCAACACGCTCATCTCTGAGCAGGGGTCCATCTATAATCACGGGTCTGATTTTTTTTTTTTTCATCTTATCAGGATTTCCTTTGTAAAAGGTATGTCCATTTGTTAGGGTAGAACAGCTGAAAACACACCCCGTATTAAGGACTGATGCAAAACGCAGACCCACACAAACAGATGGAAATGTTTGTATCCCCAGAGTGACTTCAGAGTATGTCAGTCATGTAAGGTATTAGGCACAGTGCTTTTGAAGCCACTCTAAATTAAAATAAAAGACAATTTCATATGATAATCTTCTGTTTTTCTTTTTTTAAATACCATCATGAGCCTTCATCCTGGAGTAATCGTTTCAGGGTATGGTACAACTCAATCATGCCGAGTGTGAAAGCGCCCCAACACTGTTTAAGAATACAGCCTCATTTACTCCGAGTATAAAGATGTGAGCCTCTATAATTAGCTTTGGAGGAATGTGATTGCAAATGCATTGGAATAATCAGAATTTCTGTATGCCAAATGTAATCATCCAAAAGTAGTCATGATCTGTTTATTATTTAGGTAAGAATAAAAAATTTTTTATTTGTCACACACACACACACACACACAATCCTACGTAAGACTTGAAGTGAAGTGCTTGTACAACCGCTGATGACCTAAAATAAAAAACAATTAAAGAATATAAATTATGATTAGGATTACTTCTTTTTATAATATAGAAAAAATATAGAAAAAGCTTAGCTGTAAAAAATTACAGTATGTACAAGTAAAATAGAATAGATTTTACATATCCAAATGCCATTTCAATTCAAGTCCCGTCAGGTGCAAGACAATAAGATGCAAATATGTACGGTGTAATGTGCATCGTGATGAGTGGTGAGAATGTTATTGTGTGAGAAAGCAGATCAGAGTATTTTGTCCTGTGTGGTGTTGTGATTTGAGAGCCCGTATCGCTTGCGGGAAGAAGCTTCTCCTCAGTATCTCTGTATTGGCCTTCAGGGAGCGGAAGCACTTTCCTGACGGCAAGAGAGAGAACAGTTCATTGTTTGAGTGGCTGAGGTCCTTCACGATCTTCCTGGCCTTGGTCCAGCACCGCTTGTTGTAGATCGAAGGAGCTGTTCCCAAACCAGGTTGATATGTTTCCCGTCAGGATGCTTTCTATGGTGCAGGAGTAAAAGTTCCTAAGCAACTTAGAGGGCAGTCTGAGGTGGTAGAGACGCTGCCAGTCCTTCTTCATCTTGATGTTGATGTGACAGGACCATGACAGGTCCTGCATGATGTGAACATGGAGATAACTAAAGCTGTCCACTGTCTCCACTGGATTCTCATTGATGATGACTAGCTGGAAGTTCTCCTGCTTTATACTAACGTTCACTATCAGCTCCTTTGTCTCGCTAGCCTTAAGGAGGAGGTTGTTCCTCAGGCACCAGTTCTCCAGATTTTCATTGTAGTCTGTGATCTGGCCCACCACAAATGTGTCGTCAGCAAACTTGATAATGGTAGTGGAGATGGTAGTGGCCAAGCAGTCTTAGGTGTATAGTGAGTACAGCAGGGGGCTCAGAACACAACCTGGGGGGTCCAGTGCTGAGGATGAGAGAGGCTGATACATGTATGCCCATCCTTATTGCCTATTGTCTGAGAAATTAGGAAATTGGATATCCACTGGCACAGAGATCTGAGTCCCTGGTGCTCTAGCTTGGTGATGAGTGTGAATTCTCTCTCCTAATGTCCAGGTGGGTGAGTGATGTATGAAAGAGGTGTGGCATCATCTGTTGAGCGGTTTGGGCTGTAAGCAAACTGTAGTGGATCTAGTGTTTCCGGTAGTGAAGAGAAGATGAAGTCTCTGTCCAGCCGGTCAAATGACTTCACTATTGAGGTCAGGACAACAGCGCGGTAGTCTTAGAAACTGGGCCTATGTAGTTTAATTAGTGTCCTGTTTAAATCTAATGCAGAGCTCAGCATTGAGTCAATCTCAGACATTTTCTTTAGCAGGAGAGTTTTCCATTACACAGATATACTTAGTAACTTTATGCATTAAATCGATAAAGTTTTTTTTTTTCAATATGAAAACTTCAAATCCAAGAGTATAAAATGCAATGCAACATTAAATTATATATATATAGGGCTGCACGATATATTGAGAAAATATCGTTATCGCGATAATGGCATGCGTGATAACCATATCGCAAAGAGTTGCGATAAATACTTTATGTGCCAAGCATTTGTGTGTCCAAATTTGACCAATCAGATGGGCCCTTACTATGTTTATACCCGCTTATATCTTTATATATATATATATATATTATTTATATCTTTATACTTCATTCTGTCGCGAACTAACCCGGGATGATCAGAAGACTTAGCGATTAGCCGTTAGCCTTTTGTAGCGCTGTAAACCCAAACGCAGAAGCAAGCGAGTAGGCAGGATAACCACGTGAATTAGTTTAAGGACTCTCACAGTCCTTAATATTTATTTTTATTAAAAAAAAAAAAAAAACAGACAAGCCAAAGAGAATATTTAGTTTAAAAGATGCTCTTGTTTTAAGACACTATTGATGAGTGTACGGTTACACTTAAATAAAAAGTAATGTTTGAAAGTAATTCATATTGTGTTGGCAGGTTTATAGTAACAGCAAACCAGAAGTCAGAATATCTGCTGAGGGTTTTAAGTCATTCATAGTGTTTTGAAGTCTAAATATTTGCAACTTCCTTGACATATAGTTTCTTTTTAGCCTGAATTAGATTTAATTACATCAGACGAATATCTATTACCTGTTTATTTTAGTATGATCATTACATATAAAAAAATTATAAAAAAAAAATAGGCAATAATAATAATAATAAAAAATGCATTTCTCTAGGGAAATAACGATATGCCCAGGTCATGATACGGTACGTATCTCGATATTTTGAACAGAATTTAAAAATGAAACTGAAATTCAAATAACATTCATTAACACATTAACAAATTTCAATAACTTTTTGTTGTACATACAATACACATTTAAATGTTTAATTAAAAAAAAACTTCTGTATTCAAAATAACAACTGAATATGTCTGTCACTGAAATTTTTTTTTTTTTAATTTAACATGAACTTAAAATTAAAAAGATACCTCAGACAGAACTTCTTAAAGCAGTAAAAAAATTTAAAATAAATTAAATGGTGTTTTGTTGAACATAAACACTAGTGTTTGTTTAGGTTACTTACATGACTTAGGGCACTATGAGTGCTCAAAAGAGAAGCCGTTATAGCCGCTTGTTGCTCGAGATGGCGCTCCAGCATATCCATGGAGCTGTTCCATCTCATTGCCACACCGATGATAAGCTTATGTGATGCGATCTCAAGCATCTTTTGCTTTTCCGTGAGCGCAGCTGTGGCACTGAGGTGAAAGAAAGCCATGACTTTTCTTACGCGACCAAGCAATCGACTGACGCGAGGCACATTTAAACCTGCTTGCGACGCATGATTCAATGTGTGCGCGAAACACTTAATATGCGGCAACAACCTGGCTTCTCTCACTGCCACCTCCATGTTGTGTGCCTTGTCAGTAACAACTGCAGTGCTATGAGGAGCCCTATCAAGCTCCCACTCTTGTACAGCCCATATATAAACTTCGGCTAAAAGCGGGCGAGTCCCACCCGTAATAACATGCGCTGTGATTATGGCTCTGACAAGCCTCCGAAGTCCACCCGTCTGTTGTAATTGCCACATTCTCTGCTTTTTTTTGTCATTTTTTTTTACCGTCGTCCTGTCGCGTGACTGGAAAACCAAAATGCTGCCACACAATGTTACATTTCGTAACATTTTTGCATCGCGAAGTATCGTACTGCGATATTTCGTTACATCCCAAATATAAATATATATATATATATATATATATATAAACTACTGTTAAAGGAGTTCCTGGGAGGCCAGTGTTTCAGACTAGAAGCAGGCAGTTTGATCTTGGCTCCAACATTCTGATAAAACTTTCTACACTGATGATGTCCAAGCACTAGTGAAATGCTGGGATAAGTGCGTTAGTGTGAGAAGGGATTATTTTTTTGTGGCTAGAGCAGATCTTCAACTGGAGCCTACTACCTTATTTCTTTCCTCAGGAACAGAAGCTTGACTAAAGATTTAGGAGAAGGACAAGAAAAGGAGGGCAGGAGGAAGGGATTTATCTCCCTGCAGGGCTGCTGTTTATTTTACTCCCCACAGCAGCGTAAAAGCATAGTGTGACTAACAATCACTACAAACAATAACACACCCAGACCTAGAGGCTAATTAATACCCATTTAGCTTCATTTAGAATCCGAAGCAAACATACGGACTGAAAAATTGAGCACAGAACTGAAAGCTGCCGTTCACAAAGAGTCCATATGCACTTGCAATTAGAGCTGATGTTTACTAAGAATACAGCCTGCAAAAATTGCTTCAATATCTGTATAACAGTAGAGCGAAAGAGAGATAGCGAGACATGTCAACTGGTAACAGCTCGGTTTGGTGTGTGTGTGAGTGAGTGACAGGTCTGTTTGCTCCTGTCTGATGTGTTTGCTCTGTACAGGCTGTGTGCGTGGAGGTTCGCTAAGCAGATCCAGCCTCATAATGCATGGCTGCTGATGATAAGCTACCACTCTGTGTAATGGACAAAAAGAAATAGAGTGTGTGTGTGTGTGTGTGTGTGTGTGTGTGTGTGTGTGTGTGTGTGTGTATGTGTATGTGTGTGTGTGTGTGTGTGTGTGTGTGATGCAAAGGGATGTTTGGATGTAAAAATTGCTAGCGAAGAGGAAAAAGATGATGGTATAAGTGGAGCAGGTGTATGTGGGAGGTCATATCGGACACTCTAAGAGCCCAGACAGGGACTGGTTCGCAGACTGGATATTAGGCTATGGCTCAGCGGATTGCCCATAAACACTAAAAATTTCAATATGTCTGTTGTTGATTGGGGAAATGTGTGGAGGTAGACCTCATGCTTAGAATTATTCATGAGGGGAGGGGGAGGAGTATAGAAGCATGGATGAAGGGTACAGATGTGGCCTTGGTTTCCATGGAATCCAGTTGCACACACGTCACACTATTCCTCAAATAAATAAATAAATAAATAAATAAAAGCCACAAAAGTTGACAACCGAACACAAGGTCAGATGTATGGTGGCTCAGAGAGGGTCGTGAATCACTGGTGGATAACATGTTCCCAGCATGTATATAATAGTATGACATGGTCCTTAGAGGGAAAGTGAAATATGCACAACAGGGGGAGGGAACAGGATTGCGTGTGTAAATTAGGGCTACACGATATTAGGAAAATATGCGATATGCGATGTTGTTGAATACTGCGATAACGATATTTCTTGCGATATAACATTTCCCTAGAGAAATGCATTTTTTATTATTATTATTGCCTATTTTTTTATTTATTTATTTATATGTAATGATCATATTAAAATAAACAGGTAATAGATATTCGTCTGATGTAATTAAATCTAATTCAGGCTAAAAAGAAACTATATGTCAAGGAAGATGCAAATATTTAGACTTCAAAACACTATGAATGACTTAAAACCCTCAGCAGATATTCTGACTTCTTGTTTGCTGTTACTATAAACCTGCCAACACAATATGAATTACTTTCAAACATGACTTTTTATTTACATGTAAATAAACACTCATCAATAGTGTCTTAAAACAAGAGCATCTTTTAAACTAAATATTCTCTTTGGCTTGCCGTTTTTTTTTTTTTTTTTAATAAAAAATATTATAAAAAAAAAAAAAATACTATTTGTCACACGCACGCGCGCACACACACACACACGCACGCACACACACACTCGCTCCGCGACCGGCACTAGGACCCGGAAGTAATGCGGGCGCGAACCCGGAAGTATAAGAGGAGTAAACAAATCATTTCATACAGCTTAGTCACTGAGTTCGCCATGTCGGTTCAGATTGTTGACTTTCTGATTCGAGTGTGTGTTTATAGGTTAAATGTATGTTTTTCTCTTGCTCCCCTTCTGTGAGAGTCCTTAAACTAATTCGCGTGGTTATCCTGCCTACTCACTTGCTTCCGCGTTTGGGTTTACCGTCCACGCTATAAAGGGCTAACAGCTAATCGCTAAGTCTTCTGATCATCCGGGGTTAGTTCGCGACAGAATGAAGTATAAAGATATAAATAATATCTAATATATATATATATATATATATATATATATATATCGCGATAACGATATTTTTTCGATATATCGTGCAGCCCTAGTGTAAATCCTACTCTGCAGGGCTTCTAAACCCTTCAGAAATTACGAAACATATGTGGCCCTAAATTACAGGACTCCTCCATGTTCTCTATGTCCAGGATTCCAATCAGTGTTTCCTTCTGCAATGTTTCCCTGAACTAACCTACCTGACGCAAGTCATTAGTATATGAACAGACTCACTGCGTCGACATTGATGCGTGTTAATACGCAAATACACTTCTGCTTACAAACCATTGCTGTAAGTGTCAGTTTATGCAAAATGCATTTTTGACATTTTTTTTACTTTCACTATTAAAACATTTAACCAATAATTCAACTGTCACACACAACTACTATTTGTAAGCCATGAGACTACAACTAAGTCTACAGGAATGTTATGGGCTACACAGATACGAGCCAGTCCTGGAAACCGTTTTAGATACCACCATGTTTAATTTCTGGAAAGCATTTGTAAATGAACAAAAATCAGGTTTTTTTGTTGTTGTTGTGAAGAGCAGTGGTTTCCATAGTCAGATTGAGTTACAAATGAGAAACTCTGATTGAGCTGTGTGAGAAACTCTCAATGTCTCTCCGATGTTTTATTTGTTTCTGCTTTTGCATTTGTGTGTGTACAAAAAAAAAAAAATGAAGTAATATTACTTTGATATTATCGTGTATAATTATAATGTTGCACATTTTTTCATCCATCTACTGTTTTGCTTCTTAACAAAAAGTCATGTAACTGACTCAGTGGAACAATAGAAGTCAAATCCACAGACTTGAAAATACACTGACATTTGTATTGAAAGTGGATTTATAAGTGTGACCGTAAACAGTAAAGAGCAACCACAATGCCATGTATGTCAGAATTCTGGTCGAGTGCAGGAAGATATTTCTTTGTGTGAACTGAAAATCATTATCCCCCTCTCAAGCTCCTGTCTGTGTGAAGTTGGATTAAATCCAAGGATCGTTTGAACTTGGATGTTGCAGTGGAAATGAGATGTGCCCGCTTCAAGCACCCCACCTGACTGTTTTTTATTTATTTATTTATGTTTTTTTTTTTTTTAAAGCTGGGTCAAATTTCAGTTCTTTAGTCCCACTAGACCAGTAAGCCAAGTGCAAGAAAATATCCCATAGTTTTTTTTTTTTCTTTCTTTAGTTTCAGTGACATATGATGATGTTCTAAATTCTAAATCACGTGGTAGTCACGGGTTTGGATTCACTGAAAAAGTCCATTTGGGTTTGTTTGCACAAATAGTCCCAGGTATAAATACAGTGGAACCTTGGATTACGAGCATAATTCGTTCCGGAAGCGGGCTTGTATTTCAAAACACTCGTAAACCAAATCGAATCAAATCAAATTTTCCCATAAGAAATTATGGAAACTCAAATTATTCGTTCCACAGCCCCAAAAAAACAAATGCATAACAATAATTAACACAAAATATAAAGTAATATACCAAATACCAAACCAAGATTTGTTCGTTTTCAAGGTCAAAATGTGTTAAAAATCGTTACTCGCAATCCGAGGTTTCACTGTATACATATTTTCCCAAAATGATGTAAAAAGTTTTTATTAAATTCATACCTTTAGCTTGGCTTTCTGCAAAGATGATGTTTGGTAAGGAGCCGGTGCCTGTTAAATTCTATGAATAAAGGTGGATATAAAAATAGTCATAGTTTCCGGGGTCACCTACTAAAAATAAGATCAACACAGAACTACAGCTTTGAGACCAGAAGTGTGTTGGTGTCTTTCAGTGTGAGAATGTGAGAGGATGTTTGTGTGAAGTGGCTTACGGCTTGTCTTTGGGAATGCTGGTGAATTTGAGAGCATGTGGTTGAGCTGGGCTCATGGGGTACTAATGATGTACAAGCTGTGGTATTGAAGAGGCAGGATGTACAGCAGCCGATGGCTGGCGTGTGGGTGTTTTTTATTTTATTTTTTTTAATGTGTGTGAAAGGGAAAGAAGTGCTGAGAAGCAGTAGTCGCAATAATCAGAAGTGTATTGTATGTGGTCTGATGTGCCCTTGAACCCCTTTTCAGGGTACGCTGCTGATTCATTGCGAGCAGTAAAGCATGCCGTGTTTTGACATGTATCTGATTCTATGTGTTATGATCACCTGATCCCAGCTCTTTCAACTGTAACCTTTCATGTCACACACGTTTGAACCTTCCTGATAAAAGTAACTAGTTCGAGTACTTTTCCATTGCAGAAAATAAAAACTCCTTTGTGATTCCTCATGCATGTTGTTTTAGTCAAAACCTTTATAATTATTCTACCATCATCACTCCATGAAGTTTGGCCCATAATATGTTAACTACTAATACCCCTATCTCACCTACACGGGTACGTGCGGTAGCTGTAAGTACGGTTTATTACGATTCACTGTGAGTTTTGGCGCTGTGATTAGGTTTCCATCTTTCTGTGCGTCAGTCCTCACATAGTCGATCCGCATAGGTGAGAAAGGGGTATAACAGCAGGAATAACAGAGGGGGGTGGGTTATCAGGGGCGGGGCTTGTAGGACGACTGACACACACACACACACACACACACACACACACACACACACACACACACACACACACACACACACAATAACGAAATCACAGCTGTCTAGCTCATGGCTTATATAAATTGTCTGAATAACGGATTACTTTTTTGAAAATATAACTAAGTACAGTAAGTTAGATTACTCGTTACATCAAAAAAGTTATCTACTCTATATCATGTTACACCCAACACTGTTGGTCTCTCGTTTGTGTGTTTCATGTGTGTGCATTATCTGGATGTATTAGCTTTGTGTGCAAGTCCAGGTCCTGGGGCGAGTCTGTTTAACTCTATGGCACTGTGTAGACTTTTGTAGTCCAGATCAGGACAGATTTAAATGCACTTACTAGAATATGGACAGATTATACAGACACCAGACATAAAGAGAGAGAGAGGTTGGAAATTAATTGCAGCACGCATGAGTGATTTTATTCACATGCTTTGTTTTTGCTTTATGATGAGAATGATGTTGGTGTTGCGCAGAGTAGATAAGTATGTCCTTTGCTCAATAGTTTATGGCCACTGAGCCCTTCAAAGCAAAGTAGTGGTGTTAATCAAAGGCCAGCTCTCTCTCACCTATTGCACTTAACAGCAGATTTCCTTTTGAAGTACATGACAGTGCAGCCGTCGAGAGCTGAATAGTCAGCCATTATTGCGGCGGTCTCCCACTTTTCAGTTTGTGTGAGTTGTCCATTAGCGTAGAAGGATGGTCAAAATACTCAACACTAATGACTAGATAGTCTAAGCTAGCCTTGTAAGTGCATTTGTGCTCCTTGTTGGCATTGTAATGCACCAGCCTTTCAACAACAGCTACTAATGCAAGCTGTAGATATGCTTAATGGTTTCTGAAGAGCTCAAGTACTTTGTAATAGCAGTGATGGCGCCGTCGCTGTTCATACACACGCGACGTGCGTGTCTCTTAATACTCCTCACACTCCTTAAAACTCCCTATGTTTGTCTCTGTTCTGTCTTGTTTAAAATACCGATGCTTTTTTTTCTATTCCTGTTTACATTCTGAACGTGTCGGTCCCACTCCAGTCCGCGCCAGATCTCTTGCTTGCCGCCGTTCACCTGTTACCTCATAGCTGTGGTTTAAAGGAAATAGCTTTTTTGGGAAATTGAGTGGAAACTCAAATTCAGTTGGGCAGATGTGAGCCTCTATTTAAGATAAGGCCACAGTGTAAAAGAGTGTAATGCTCTGCAGGCAGGCACCGTGATCCTCCATCTGTACAACGCCTCAGTGCTGCATCCCTCCACTCGTACTGAGCAAATGAATGGCAGAGTGTTTGGGGGCAACACACAGCATCACTCTTGTGTCAGTACAGACCTGGTTAGATGTGTAGGTCAGGAAGGGTAGTTTTAGCCGACAATAAATTGAAAACATATTTCTTGTTTTGTATGTCTGTGTATTATGGGTTAGTAGGACTATGGCCTCCAGGTTATTCCATTTCCTCTCCAAGTGGCTTCCTTTGGGTCAGATTTATTTATTTATTTGAGCTTTAAAGTTACCTGGTACAACTCTATATTGGTTATTTGCTCTGTGGGTGTTTCATATTTGTCAATCTCAACAGCACCAAATCTGCTGCTTGGCTGTATAGTATGTAAATATAAATATTGAATTCCTGAGACTGTACTCCTATTATTCATGCTGTGTACTCCTATGTACTCCTATTATTCATGCTGTGTAGCAGGTGGATGAGTCTATGTGAGTTTGTGAAGGTGAAAGGTGTCATAACTGTCATCTGTTTTGCTCTTTGTGATTCTTACAGCCATAAAAATGATCATGCATATCTGCAACTTCTAAAGCTCTGAGAAGTGAAGTGGCAGAACAACATCCCACAGGGACTTTGAGTATGCTGCCTACTAGTTTTATGCCCATTTGTTACAGATATATACCTCAGCATACAAATTAAACCGTTCCAGAGGCGAGTTCTTGAGGCGAAAGACCACAGATAATCCATTCCAGCCACCCAAAAATACCACTAATTTTACCTATTTCCAGCACTATAATCATATTTATGCATATAACAATCAAAACAATTATTAAACACAATTAAATCAAGTAAAATATGAAATAAGTAGACATTTCTTAATGTATGATTCCTCTTGGCACAGACTGCTTTAAAAACAAAACTGAAAGTCACCCTGTTTTCTTCTTGCTACTGTCCTTGATACCATTCTTTAGATCAATGGTGCTGTGTGTTTACTAAATCATGCACAAAAATACGTAAACCCGCAAACAAGATTTAAACAGCTCCCGAACGTACGCAGAACTTAGCCGGCGTTTGGTTGGTCTCAGTTTGTTCCCCTGTATGTTATAAATGCTTCACTTGCTAAGACAAAATTTCGGTTCTTTAGGCAAAAATTCTAAATGCGGGGCGTTTGTATGCTGAGGTACCACTGTACTTTTTGTTTTATTTAATCTGAAATTTGACATACAATTTGTCAATTTGTTAGCTTTTTTTTGTAAAAGGTTTGTTAAATGTGTTCCGGTTTATTCTTTATCTTTGCTTTTTGTGGAAATCAGTTGAGCTTGCAGGACTATGCAGAAACCCAGGACACCATGAGGCACAAAAACCAGGAGAAATCTGATTAATGCAGATAAAAACAATTTACATGTTCATGTCAGGACAAAGCAGCAGTTCTACTGTTTTGATAAGCAATTAAACATCATCAGCGAAAGAACAGAACAAAACCACACAATTTTAACAGTTGTTTATATCAGATCCTAATTTATTGAGTAAAGCAGATTTTTTACCTAGATTATTTTTTTCTCTCGTTTCCAAACAGACACGGAAATTAACTATGCAATGAAATAGACAAAAAAAGGCATCAAAATAATACAAGCCAATAACATTCAAGTTGAGAATGAGTCAACTAATGTAACTAATATGTAATTGTTGATGTGAGTTTGCATGTTAAGATGTTTTAGTCTTGTTTAGGGGGGCGTTTTGGTGGAGATGGGGGACACACTCAAGGAACTTGTTCCATAGACATGGAATTTAAGTAATTTAATTGGAATTTAAGTAAGATTTAAGTAATTTAATGATAAATATTATGTCATAAATCACTGACAAATTACTGTGTGAAAAAACTATTGTGCTGTTTTTGGAAAACTGTCAACATCAGGATGGAAGCACACGACACCTTATCATTGAGTATTTGCCGATAATAGTGCAACCCTATTTTGTTTTGATCCTTAATTATCACAGCTCACATAACATTCCTCAACACTAGTCATTATTCATAATGTGTACATGTCAAAACAAATGATTAGTGTTTTATTTTAATATTTATGTAATTTTTAACTTGGCCATTTCCTGGTTTACATGGTGAGGTTACTAAAATGCATTTTTGGTGCAAAAAAATAACTGAAATATACCAAAGCAGGATGCCAGAGAGAGTGAGGTGTTAACTGCCAATTAAAGTAATGCAGAGCTTAGAGTTCTACCTGCAATATTGAAAATATTAGCAGGGTGAAACATTTGAAACCTCTACTTGCCACTGTGGGTAATTTCACATGCTAGTGCAATAGTCTACTACCATTTGGTGGACGGCAGGCATTAATTTCAGACCCTGCTTGCGTTGTTATTGCTCTGCTGCAGGCTGAGTTACATTACTGTGTGACTGTTGTTCACCCACAGCTGTGTGTGTGAGACTGAGTGTGAAGTGTGTGCAGTGTGCACACATTAGTGTGCGGTTTCTGTTCTTCACAGGGTCTGAGTAGGTGTTGTCCATTTCCTCTGGCCTCTCTGGATTGAAATGGAACACAACCGTTCCTGTCTTTTTCTTTCTATACCACTCAACCTGCAGCATCTCCTGTCTCAGGTGTTTTTTCAAACACTTCTGTGTGTGTGCTGCTGCTTTTCCAGACTGCTTATTCCAAGCATAAAGCCCATGAACCCGAGGCAGGGGGATAAAGAAGTCTGAAGTAAGCTTTAGATTTGCTGGTTTCCTGGCTTTTGTGTTCTTGGCAAAGAATTAAGGTGTGAATTTGGAGTGATGTTTTTACGCACCTGAGAAATGAAAGCAATCGCTTAGCTGCCCAGGCATGCATTTGTGACGTGCGATTATATGAGTGGAGATTAGGAGCATCGTCTCAGACCCTAATGAGGCTGTTTCTCAGGAGAGCAGATTAGAGTTGCACTTGAGTGGTTGGATTAGTGCTTGATTCTCCCATCTGTTGACCTGTGCACAATCCTCTGTAGAGTTTCTCCCATCTGTATTGGAGACCATCCATGATCAATTTAACCTGCAGGGTACCTCTTAGAAGTGATCTGGAACCAAAGGAATCCTGAGCAATCCATTGCCATTAACAGGCTTGACCAAACCCATCTGCTCCTGCTGAAGGTATGATCAGTCCCACCTGCTCCCACTGAAAGTGTAGGTGTGTTCCAATCGGCCTGAAGTACCGTGCGAAGTATACTGCACTGGGTATTTCAGCCATGATAAGTTGGATTCCAAACTGCAGGGAGCAAAACTGCTCAGTTCAACGGGAACTAACCATGTTGTAGGGAACAAGTAAACAATGGGTCTTCACTTCACCGAATGAAATATTTCCCATCCTATGGCAAAAAAAAGAAAAGAGCTCAAAAAATTTGGTATGTATTTATCATTATTAATGAGGATGACATCATATTAATAGAACACAATCGTTTACATTTGAATTTAATCAAGTATTATATACAGTAGGCTAGTAATCTGTGCAAAAGCATACATATAAGTGTTTTATAATGGTATCAGTTTTTTGTTTCAGTAAATATTCAATATTTAATGTCCGCAGTGTGAAATTTCCACAGCAGCAGCGACAGATATTCTTATGTTACCATGGTAACACACGGAGATAGTGACGTCTGCGCTGGCGTCGTTGCAGGGTGTTCCGAATGGTCGAATTATAAAAATAATAATAATAATAATCAACAACAACAGGTTAAAAAAGTTATGTTTATTATTATAGACTTTTTATTTAGAAGTACCATCTAGAAATGGTTTCTTAACAACTTAAGAGTGAAATTAGACAAACTACAGGAGTCCTTTACAACCATCTACAATATTCTGTACTGATCTTGACACTCAATGTCGAAAACCTGACCCAGCATCCAAATGGTTTGAGCATATGCTCACTGCATCTCCACACCTGTATTTGCAGGATCCTCTGAGTAGGTACATCTTGCTGTGATCTGGTTCAAGCTGTACAATGCCTCTGATGGGGGATTTAGGAGCTCATTGTCTGCAGCACTCCAGCTCCAGTGTCCCCGTGAGCCAGTTCAGTTCTCCTGCATGGATTCAGTGGTCTGTAAGACAAACGTGAGCAGCGGGAATTCTCTCACATGTGAAAAGGGAAGAGTGTGGCAAGATAAAGTGAAAAAAGAAAGAGAATACATGAGTGACTTAGAGAGAATCAGGAGAGAAGCGTTTTAATTGCTCTGGTTGCATTAGAACACATCTTTTGCGACTGGGATACTATTTTTATGCTGTGTGATCAGCCTGGATTATTGAAGAGATAATTGTGTTAAGTACATGATAAGTAGTTAATGAGCGGGGAAAAACAGAAAAGAAATGTCATAGAGATGAGGTTCTTGTACTTTTCAAATTCATTGTCAGTCCCTGCAACTTAAATGCATTTCTCCTGTCAGATTTTCTCCTGCTTGTTTATGATGCTCTCATAATTGTATCTCCTGTAACAGCATCACTATTCACAAGGCTGGTGAGCCTCTGTATTATACAGTGCTGTGTTCTCTTTAGGCTCAGTCTCACATTGAAATGGCCTGTTTTTACCTTCCAGCATTATGGTGCAGCTCGTCCACAGTAAGCAGCATCTCTCTTGACTCAATAGCAAAGTTAAAGACTCTGGAGTGAAGGATGAAAAGAAATTTCAAACTACAGAATTTTCCAGCCAACAAAGACTGGTCGGCTGGTTGGCTTTAGGTTTTAAAGAGCTGGGCTTTTTTGAAATGCTCGGACCGAATTCATTTTTATATTATTTTATTGATAAATTCAATTCTAGTAAGAAGGATCTAGATTACAATTCAACAGAGCTGTGAGATTTAAGCGATTTTGCAATTTAAATGATCTTTTGGTGTTTGATTTAAATTAATTAAATCAGTGGGTCAGTTTTCGACTGAGAATCGATTCACACTTAAAATTACAGCATTTAGGTAAATGTGTGAATGTTAAATGGTCTAAAATGTAAGAATTGATAAACACTTTTTGCAGAAAACAGTCTCCTTCCATCTTTCACAAATACTTTTGCTTGAATATCTTCTTCTCGTTTCTCTTCTTCTTTTTCCGGACATATGGATTGTTTTTGACTCCATTTTGGACTGGAGTTTGAAGCAGACGATTGGCAGGACAAAAAGATTATTTCTTTTTAAGGGACATGACATTTAAACCTGCAAGAAATGTGTTTGTGACTAATGGGTACATTTTGGTGCTGTTGAATTGAATGAGGTAAAAACTCACAACGCCCAAACATCAGTCTACCTGCTTCATAACTCTGCTATTCACAAATATGCAGATTGTTCCAGCCAGTATTGTTATTTTGCAAAAGCAGATGCTCTTTAAGGAAGTCACAATTAATTTTATTCTCAGCAGTTTTTCCAAGAAAACAAAAAATCGCTTGCATAAATATTTGATTCCTTCATATTTTGCTGCGATTATTGCACTATTTAGTTCATTTATGTAAGTTCCTACAAGCTTTTTATACTATTTGGGAGAGATTTTCAGCCATTCATCGTGTCTGACCTGCTCCAGGTTCTTCTGCTTGGTTTGATGATTCTTTTGGATTACGAACTGGATTGAGATCTGAACCATTGTAGAGCGTTCATGTTCCTATTTTGTAATCTCTGTTGTGTTGCTTTGACCAGTGTCTTGCTGAAATTTGAAGTTTCCCTCAAACTTTAGTTGTTTTTGCAGCCTGAAACAGGTTACCTCGATGTACACCTAAGTATTTTGCACCATCCAGTTGTCCTTCGACGCCCAGTTCTTGCTTAGGAAAAGCTTTGCCGCACTATAATGCTGCCACTGCCGTACTTCACTGCCCGGGGTAGTGTTTGTTGAGGAATAAGAAGTGTTCGGTTTGCAGCACACACAGTGTTTTACATTTTGAATTTTTCAGTATCAGTTTAAAGTTTGAAATCACATACTTAATCAAAGCCTTTTTCTTTTATTTGTACCATTTTTCTATGCTGTGGAAAAATACTGAAGACTTTAACACATGTGGGATTATATAATGTATATTTTAACTCGCCTTTTGTCTCGGGGTCATGCTGTTGCTTTGTGGTGAACTCCAACTAGGCTTTGATGTCTTCTTTCTTCAGTAACGACTTCTTTCTACTCACCCCCCATAAAGCCATACTGGCGAGTTGTATACATGACTTGTTAGCATCTCTCACTGCATTTTCACAACTTTCTTTCAGATTCACTAACTGATACTAAATTTAATTGGTTGTTTTATCCAGAAAATGTGATTATTTTAATCCTATATACAGTTAGAAGCCAACGGTCTTCTGTCTGTGGAAACTGGGAGCTCCCACAGCACAATGATTTGAATGCTTATGCAAAAAACTTATTTTACTTATATTACTACATTTTTAAAAGTAATATATTTTTAAGCAAGTTAACTTTTGAAATGGGAAGTTTGCGTCACGAAGGGCATTCAGCATAAAACCTGCGCCAAACCTGTTGTGTGGATTGAAAGACTAACACTACAAATCTCAAAACAAATTATTACTGCACGAAATATCATATCAAGCAATATTAGATCATGGCGTATATAGGGAACTTAAGAAGTGGGAAAATGGGAAGTCATTTGGAATGAAACATGTTTTTTGACAGCAAATCATAATGCACTTATGATGCATAGTTTAGGCCTTTTATGTTTGGAAAAGTATCATTTATTAAACATTGATAAACACTTTTATATGTACTTGTTTTAAAATTTCCATAGTCTTTTATTGCATTTCAGATAATTTTTATAGTTCATGATAAAACTTTTTTTTATGGCATATTGCAGCTTTATGCATACTGTGCATACCTAATCCGTGTGGTTAAAGAAAGGGACTGAAGGAGTCTGAATCATGCGATGCGTGTTCTGTCTGCTTCTGAATGCAGCTGTCTCTACAGAATGCGGTTCTCCCTACTCAGGAAAGAGTTACGGTAGTTTTCACCACTCTCTGAATTTTTTACGAGTGACCAGATCGATTCACTCCACAGATTCAATCAGGCATTAGCCCAACTGGAAGTCGTTTCTACAGTCATATTTTAAATTTACTCTGATCAGGATGTTCTGGCGGGCTGCATGCACGTTCAATTGGCGATGACAAGTAAATAAGCAATTACAGTGTGTGAAATGAGGAAAGCACATGAATAGATTACTGATAATGATTCTAAACCCATAACTACAAATCATCTGCTACAGGGGAATGTTCTGAATCTGGGAAGAGAACAAAATTGAACGTGTATGAGATGATTTATGAGGGTTTAAACCTGTATGGGTTAGCTGAAGCTGGATAGATTAATCAGTGAGGGAAAAAATAGCTTCAACAGAAGTATGATGAACAATATTTCAAGGAGCAGCGTAATGAAAGTCCAAGCAAGTGTAACTGATGTACACACTGGCTGTCTGGCCCCAATGGGATGCATATAGGAAGATTTTTACCACAGGAAAGCAGATAGACTACTTGTTCGGGAACTTCACACCCTTGAATGAACCATAGCTGATTTTAATTCCTAGGCTGCAGATCCTGTAAAATAAATTTATTTTTGGTCGTCTCTGCACCAGTACTTCTTCTGTAAATCAGGAACTACCTGTACTAGAATGGCATGTGCTATACTGAACAAATGAGAGTTTCACAGGATGGCCAACACTCTTACTCAACACTGCTGCAACGTTTTCCCAAATGTGTCTTAATAAACAAGCACTGAATCTTATATTATGTTAGGAGCATCATGGTATTACTAGCAAAGGGGTTGTGAGGTTGCGATAGTGTTGCTTGTACTTGCTTCCAATCACATGTTTCTTGAAGAACCAGCAAAAACCGACTCAATTCATGAAAATGTGCTTTATACATTCGTGACCACTATTTTCATTCTGACATATTAAAAAACTAGGTGCTAGGTGGGCTATATAATAATATTCCCTTGAGATTGTTAATAATACTAATAGTGTAATCTTAGTTGTATCCCACTATTCTATAATATCATGGCCTTGGTCAATAGGTTTTTATAAATAACAGCCAACTCGGTTGTTACACACAATACCTGCTAGCTGATTGGATGTTATTATAAAGCAGCAAAGCATTATGCAACTTCATTCTCTTCTCTAAGTTCATGTCGCTGTACTTAATACAGTTTGCGTCTAATCTGTTATTTTGCATACCAATCCCAGCCCCTAACACTGCAGTGGGGACATCAGACAGGAGCTTGTCCTAGAACCGTCCTTTTTTTAGAAGAACTCTTAGTTTCCCAGAAGGCCACAGCCTTGATGGAAACACATCGCTTTATTCACCAGAGGAGCATTTGTAACCGCAGTGCACTGCCTACCTATTACTCACCTTCACCATATAGTGGTAGTCAATGGACCTAAGCAGACTCACTGAGCACCAGCACGCATACTTCTAAAGGTTATTTAGATGACAAATGAATAAATCCATACACACAGTTTTTGCTCAGCGTCCAAAAAAATAACTCAAAGCCCAGCACATTCATTTTTGGACGTGTGAGTAGCCTTTGAGTGTGAATACCCTCCTATCTGTCTTCTTTTCTCCACTCCTCTAAGGCTTTTCTTGTTTGTTGTTTTGTCAGAAAAGGTTGTGTTTGTGTGCCTTTTCTTCCTTACTTTAAGGCACTCTTTCTTGCGACCAAAATTACCAAACAATGACTGATCCTTGCCGAATGAATGTCTTCACCCATCACCACTGACAAATGTTATAACCGCTGGAAAAATGTATTTTCACTTTCACATTGGTGCCACATCAGACATCAATCGCTGAATGGACTGTGACTGAACCACGATATAAACGGCATTTTGGTTGAAAAAGGCGGCTATTGGTTGACATGTTAATGATGGCAGATTGACAGGTAAACATCCGAGTATGTACGACAGCCAGAGACTAGCGCAACAGCTGCTGGAAAGGACAACTTTTGGTGGTCATCTTGATTTGCATGCATTAAAACAGCCAGAAACAAGTTTGGCAGGTAACATGAGTCTACTGGGCCGTGGAGAATGAAAAAACGTCAGTTTATCTGCTAATTCCAGATGATTTCTCTGACAATCTAACTTGCTAACCTCGGAGCAAGGGCAGGACTGTACGGGGGATGTGGCAATAACTCCCAGCCGAGTTCCTGTAATGCGTAAGTGGTGTTTGTTAATAATTCTGTGTACAGTTCTCACAGACAGATCCATCACTTCTGCAAGTTGGTGACAAATTATTCCTCGATTCTCAAGGATCAGTCATTCCACTTGCTGAAAGTTCATAGGAACGACTGCACTGTGCTCTAAACCACCAGGGCCGGAATCAGGCGCCCTTCTTTAAAATGTTTGCATCATTCACATGTTTTACTGCAGCAAGTCTCATCACTGTGCTTGAAGTCTTCTGTAAATGTAAATCAGGTCATCACAAGTTTGACTTGAATGTCCCATGTGTTCTGATGTAGCAGTGCTTTAAGACCTTTATGACCTCCTCATCTGTACACTCTCCTTCAACAAATGCGCTCCAAAGCCTCTATTTTTATGTTAATACCATCATCACTGCCATCATGCCATGATTATTATTATCATGATGCCAAGGAATGCTTAAGAGAAGAAAGAAAACATTTAGGAAGGCAGTTCCATCATGCTCGTCATCTTGCACAAGGCTCGCTGTACACGTTGGGTCACTGTTATAACTCAGCAACAACAGCATCATATGGCTGCATTATATTCTAGAATTTGGAGTTTAGCATTTACGGTTAATTTGGTTCAGCGCTATCCTTCTAGGTTTTGATAATTCGTTGAAAGGTTCTTAACCCAGGTTGGTTATTTTTAAATCTCCTTAGTTTTTTTTTTTTTTTTTTTTTTGCTTGATGCAGTCCAATTATTTGACCTTTCTGAAATGGTAACTTTTTTTTTTGGCCATGTATGATTATTATATATATTTTTTCCTTTGCTGTCCTACATTAATGATCTGTGCACTATCCAAAAGACGCACACTACTCTCTGCTTGCTGTTGGTCAGGAAAGCAAATATAATGTTGCACTTATTTCGGTTTTTAATGCACTCTTATCGCAGCCCTTCATAATGTGTTCATTGTGGAAAAACACACACATGATAAAATCTAGTGTTTGTATCAACTGCTTCTTTAGATGCCCTCTTCACCTTGCACCCTGCCCCACACACACACACACACACACACAGGCACACACACACCAACATGCATTCACACACCTACACCAAAAAAAAAAAAAGACCTCATAATCCCTGTCCCTATACACACACTGTGTTCCATATACGAAAACACACACCTTTATAGGCACAACGTTCTCATTAATAAACGTATCATCTCAATGTATCATTAATAAATCTTCAGGTGACTAGTACACTGATCAGCCAGTGTTAAAACTGCCTAGGTTTTAGTTTGTGTTTGTGCCACGTGGGTGGCTCTGGCTCCTTGACGCGGGGAGCTGTGGGGTTGTGCAGTGTCACAGGGACATGGTGTGGGCCCCCGAGGCTCTGGCTTGTTTGTCCAGTGCCCTAATGAGTGTTTGATTGATATCTGAGATCTGGATCAACATGCCATCTTTGCCTGCCAATGATGCCTATGATACACTGGGTATTCGGATACCTTTCTACCATCGCCAGCGTTTGTGCTGCATTGGCTTTTCTGTGGGATCGAACCATAATTGAAAACATGATCCCGTCACCATTTTAACGGTATATTATTGATAATCAATGTTCTTGCCAGTGGTGTTTGCGTTATGGCTGATCAGTGTATATGTAGCGCTTGTTTCCACTTTCCTCCAGTTGACGTAGTGTGTAATCAATTCAATCGTTTCACAAACTTTAGCTTAATGTAAACATGCATAAAACCTCAGACGTTGCACACACAGTTACTTTTGGGCACACACAGGACTGCAGCTGTGGCCCCAGCTGCTCACACACAGACAGGCAGGAAGTAGCGTGACCTTGTCCTGCCTGCACTACTGGCTCTCAAAGACTGTGTGTGTTGTTTGGTCTCGCACAGCTGAAAGCCTGCACAGATGCCTGTTTTTGTAAATCTCTCTCTCTTTTTTTTTTTTTTTTTTTGCCCCCCTTTAACAGAGGTATCAGAGGGCATCACTGTAAATGTTGTGAATCAGCTATAAAAAGACCAGTAGTAGAGTCCAAAATGAAATAGAAACCCACATACACACTTTGTTGCATGGTGTTAAAAAGCATCTGTTAGACTATAAAAATGTTGGACTAGGAAGTAGAGCAGCTGCTCGTGTTCTCTTGTCTTGCAAGAAGTTTCTGCTATAAAAGGCCTAACTAACTTTCAGCCTTTTATGTACTTTGAAGTCCTGCTTTTGAACCTCGATAGCCACAACAGAGCACAGCAGCTACAGTTCTGTACAGTATGAGCGAATGTTTAATTTGTTTGTTCTCAAGTACTTTGCAGGCTAATTCTCAGGTTCTTACTGTACCTTACCTGCAGTCCTACTAGATTACATGGTGAATGTGATTGCAGTGGGATTTAGTCCTTGTTTTATCACTACCTAAGAAAATCTGATGCAGCAGGGCTTTAGGCCTTTAGGGTGTCCAGCCTTCTGACCTCCTCATCTGTACACTCTTCTCACATCCTCTACGTTTATGTTAATACCATCATCACTGCCATCATGCAATTATTATTATTATTATTATTATTATTATTATGCCATCATGCTCGTCATCTTGCTGAAGGCTTGGGTCACTTTCTTAACTCAGAACAGCAGTTGTCATATACATTAACTGCATTATATACTGAGATTTGGAGTTTAACATTTACTGTCTCAACTCTTTGTACATTGGATTTCTCATTAATGTGACATGAAATGCCACTGGCATATGTCCCTTTTATGAGCTAACAGAAGTATGACCATTATGATTTCTGCATTTGTATTTCCCTATTTCACACCATATACATATACAGTATATAAAACGGCACTAATCCAGTTATACCAGTGTGTTTCAGGGTGAAGCTAGACTTACTTACAGTAAGTTTAGAAAATGGAGTTTTCTGACAGTTTGTCTTTAACAGGATGGACTGATTTTATTGATCGGTTCTTCTAGTTATTTTTATTATTCCTTTAGTCATATTCTTCTAGTCATCCAATGTTCTGCATCTGAAAATTAATCATAGTTCCTTCTAGCTCCATTTCATTCTGATCCAGGATCTAGTGATTCATCTTACATCATGTATTAACACTTTTACCAGAAGATTTCCTTTTTTTCGCTTCTTTTCCAGCTTTGGCTTCTTAAATTCAGAATGATCATGTAAATGGTCACAGGTGGGGAGTTCATTGACAACTTGGCTAGTTAATTTTTCCCCACCATCTCAGCAGATTTAATGTGTATTATGTTTGATAAAAGATCTTTTAATTGCTTGAGTTCAACCCAGCAGCCTTCAGGGTCTTTGCATCAGTGTGTGTGTGTTTTTGTGCATGTAATGCCTCAGGACTTGTAGCGATGGGCAGAACCGATTATGTGTAATGGTACCGCTGGGTTTGTGTAAGACATTGGTGATTGCGTTAATGGCTCTGCGCAGGCTTCTGCTATGTTCAGGCGCAATCTATAACCTGATTGTACAATTCGGCATGTTTGTTTGATGTCCATCAGATTGCTCTCCTGAGCCTGGTCATACACATCCATGGTGTCCATAAACACAAACTCTCCATTAAAACCTCTTAGCGGTGACTTTATAAGAACTAATTAAAGCAAAAAGTTAATAAATAAGTAGAGATGTTCCGATACCATTTTTTCCCTCCCGATGCCGATTCCGATACTTGGGCTCAGGGTATCGTCCGATACCGAGTACCGATCCGATACCTGGGTGTGTATCTGTACAGTATACACACACACACACACACACACACACACACACACACATCATTTCTTTTTTTACGTAAAATACTACTAGCCCTGTGTACCGGACGACACAGACACAGACACGAGGCGAGGTCTTACAGGAAAAAGGGTAATTTATTTAGAAAAATGGGTAAGGAAAGGGTTAAAGGCTCTCTGTGGCCTTTTCCACTTCGGCGGCAGGGATGCGAAGGCGGGCTCTACGCGGAAGTGAAGGTGGCGCGGGAGCTCGCGCAGCTCATTCACGCGCTCCTCTCGCGGAGATCAAAGGCGCCCCCCTTCTTAAAGTCTCTGGGGCGCATCACATTGCCCCGCTATTGTGCCACTGTCTCTCATAAAATCCACCGCGTCGCAAAGTCCAGCTTCCCAACAGTCAGACCCCGAGCTACACTCCCCGCTGTGTTTTATAGCTCCGGGATCATTAGCGCTGATAGCTCATGGACCGTTGCCTGATTCTGCGGCCCTGCTCCTTCACATACCTAAAGGGGGGGGGGGGGGGGCGCCTAAATAGTGAGCGAGGAGCGATATCAATTTGGGCGCACGCCCATCACAGGCGCATGCCGTGACACTCTGTAAGTAAGCTAAGCTAGCAAAGCTAGCGGGCATAAATAGGTTATGTTTAGGAAAATGGTATCGGATCGGGACGTGGACTCAAATACTCGCTGATTCCGATGCCAGATTTCTTTGTGGTATCGGTAGCATTTCCGATACCAGTATCGGAATCGGAACAACCCTATAAATAAGTAAACAGTGTGCCATGCAAGGAGAGATATCTTACCATACCACAGGATTTATCAGAATGCTTAAGCTAGATTTATTTATTTTTTGCTGACTGAATTAGGGCTGGGCCGATAAACGATATCGAATCGCGATTTATTTGATTTTAAAAACGATGATAAGCTCTAGACATTTTTTGCTCGATATGGATTAATCTAAGAGCCAATCACACAGCAGAACAACACGACAACCACCAATCAGCGTGCAGCTTGCGCGTGCCGTGCAGGTCAAAGTTAATTTCCTACCGCACTTTGCGAAGCAAACTTGACATCAGGACGACAAAAAAAAAAATGAGTGGAAGCAGCGACGAAAGTGAATCTAACCTCGAGTTATTATCCAAAGATGTTGAAATTGTCGACAAAAAAGGTAGCACGTTATATGACCAAACGACCACACTGAGAGCATGAAAATGCGGGCCGATGCTACTCCGTCAACTAGAAGGGCTAGCAGTGGGGCTGTACCAAAGCAGATATCGATTGTCGTCTTTCGTGGCCATTACACCTTATGAAAGATATCCAAAAGGAGCAAGGATATAACCAGGGCCGTTTCTAACTTTCTAGCGAAAGATATGATGCCCCTAAGCACACGAGGCTGAAGTTTAGCTCCTTATTGGCAGCTTCCGATTCGTTTGGCTTCTTATTGCGCAGCGTCTGATTCCGTGGCTGAAGTTTAGCTCCTTATTAGCCTCGTTACTAACGGGAGTGTTCACGTTGGAGAAAGCTGCACAGTTTATCAATAAAACATTATTTTGGTGGCTTAAACCATTCTGGCCAAGCAAATATGAACTATACAACACCTAGCAGGTACACAACTATATAGTAAAAGTGAAATTGTCCTGACCCAGATTGATAGCTGCATAATTCAATCCATGTTTGTTGTCATTGCATGCTTAAGCCATTATGTCAGTTTATTGGGGCCGTGTGAAATAGCCTTCATTTAACTCTGAATTGTTTGATAAAAACAGCCCTAGTGTGTGTGGTCTAAATGTTGTTTCTCATTATTGTTTAAAAATCTCAAAACATTTTAATACATCATCACAAGATACTTTTTATCATCACAAACAAGTTTTTTTTTTTTTAATAAAAATCTTTGCCTTGTAAAGATTGAGCATGTGCCTATAGTATCTTAATTTTTAAGGCCAAATCGGTCATCTGTTTTTGTTAATAAACTATACTTTAAAACATAATTTAATGAACCCTTTAATTTTTGTGGCTTCAGTTTTTTTATTTAAGTTGTTCAACATTGATGTTCAATAAATAATCAGATAGAAAAGTAGTGTGTGTTGCCTTCAATTAATCAATCAAGTAATGCAGCCTTCATTCAAAAATCTCTCACTTGTGAGCATATTTACTGTACAAAACTTGTCAGTGAACTATGAGGGCAAAAAATAAATAAATAAATAAAATCGTTCATTAATCGTAATCGAGTTAAAATGTTCAATTAATCGAGATTTTGATTTTAGGCCAAATCGCCCAGCCCTAGACTGAATGTTCTTCTAGTTCATCTTTTTAAAATCCCTTTCCTCTTTGGCTGGCTTTAATCTCATCAGGTGTATCTTTTTCTCCTCAATCTCCCGCTCATATTTCAGCTCAAACTTTTAATCATCATCTTTTCATTCTCTCTTATAATGGATGTAAGAACATGCAGGCCGCACACCGCCGCTGGGGATGGCTCCATATGGTCTGCGTGTAGACAGATGTGACTACTCAGGACGGTTCCACTTAACAACCATGAAGATGGCCTGGGACCATGGCTGATGGTCGACACGTTCACTATGATATTTTTAAGTCTGAAATTGTCAAAAACTTTTTTGTAAGTCTCCGTCAGTGAACGCTTCATAACTTTACGTTCATGCAGCTGTGCTTTTTTTCTTTTTGTAAAAGGAACCTATTTGTGGTTGTGCTATCTGGAATCACCCAAATGAGGATGGGTTCCCTTTTTGACTCTGGTTCCTCCCAAGGTGGCTTCCTCATATTTCCCTGCTATTGTCATCACCCGCTTGTTCATTAGGGACAAATACACTGCCTGGACCAAAAAAAAAGTCACAGTCCCAGAATCGCTCTTTCACAAAGTCCTGGAGTTTGCCTGCGCCATCGGGGAAGAAAAACTCCATAGTTGTGATGACATTAAGGGTATCAGCTGACTTCAAGCCTAGACCTGACCAACTAAAGCAACTGCAGATCATAACGCCTCCCTCCAGAGGTTTGTACAGTGGCCACTAGGCAGGATTTCTACTCGCCGCCTTACCCTGATGTGCCCTTTCCTCTGGAATAGGGTCAGCTTGGACTCATCACACCACATTACATTTCTCTATTGCTTCCATTGCAAAGTCAAATCTTTACGCTTCCTAGCAGATTGATTCGTATTTTTCTTATGTCTCACTAACAAGTGTTTTTTTTACTTTTACTTATGGACACAACTGTTTAGTCCCAATCCTGTTGGGTTCTCATCACATTGTATGTGTAAGGAAATGCTTATTTCACTGTTAATCATCTTTCACTATTACGCTTGTTTACTTTCACTTTTAAACATAGTTATGGTTTTACTTTTGATTTTTTTAACCACATTTTTTTAACCACATTTTTATTCATTCATTCATTCATTCATCTTCTATACCGCTTAATCCTTCAGGGTCGCGGGGGACCTGGAGCCTATCCCAGGAGACTTCGGGCACTAGGCGGGGTACACCCTGGACAGGGTGCCAATCCATCGCAGGGCACACACACATACACACTCTCACACACCCAATCACACACTACGGGCAATTTGGGATCGCCAATTAGCCTAACCTGCATATCTTTGGACTGTGGGAGGAAACCGGAGTACCCGGAGGAAACCCACCAAGCACGGGGAGAACATGCAAACTCCACGCACACAGAGACGGGAATCGAACCAGGCCGGGGAATCGAACCCAGACCCTGGAGGTGCAAGGCGACAGTGCTAACCACTACACCACCACGCCGCCACCACATGTTTAAATGATCCCTATTGATGATTTTTTTTCCATCCACATTTCTTGCACAAAGTTAATTGTTCAGCACTATCTTCTTCCATCTTTTGGTAATGTGCTGAAGGGTTCGTAACCCAGTCCCCATTATTTTAAATATAGTTAGTTTTCTTTGCTTAAAGCAGTGTGTGTGTGTGTGTGTGTGTGTGTGTGTTCTGAACATATCGACTTTTTGACAATGTCTATTGTAGAAAGTGTTGTACAGACTACATTGAGTCAAGGATGAATAAAAAAACAAGAAAGACTAGAACGGCAGGTCGTTTCTCAGTGAGGGCAACATTAAAGAGAAGTAGGACGACTATGAGTAATGAGTAAGGACTGGGAGTTTCACAACTGACTCAAGACTGTGACTCGGGAAATGGAAACCTGTTAGATGACCCGTGACTGTCTGTTTCTTACTTCATATTCAGTGAACAGGTGAAGAGAAACTACCATTCGTGTGAATAAGCAAGTCACATCTGTCAGTAAGGCTGATGCATTGCAGCCACCTTTGTAGTATCCTTGAGAGAGAGTGTGTGTGTGTGTGTGTGTTTGGGTGTCTGGGTATAAATGCAGGCTATTTTGTGTGTGATGCATATTTCATGCAGTGGGCTATGTTACAGTGCAGAGCTGGTTATTCTGAGTAAGTCTAGCATGAACCACATGAAAAAAATTTAATAAAAATTCTGTGCCATTAAAGCAAAAGTCTACGCTGTCATGACTGTTCCAGTTTAACATCTTCAGAGGGCCAGCGTCATGTTAAAGCCTTGTCCTCATGGGACCCCACTGATGAGACATGGCCTACCGGCTTGTCATTCTCAGCTGCCAAGTTGCATCACTAGCTGGATTTCAGGCTGTTCTAGAGGGGGAAAAAAAAACTGTTGTGTGTATGTGTGATATATAAGCGTTTTAGAGTCCCATATTTTATCATTGATGATTCGAAGGAAGTGTTTGGATGAACTGCGAACAACAGGATAATCATATGTCTTTCTGTTCCTTTCTTTCAAATTCAAATCGCAATCAACAAATCGCCTCAAAACACCCAGTTGCTGCATCTGTCAGAACTGTAGACTGAAGCAGTTTTAAATCAAACCCAGATTATAATCCTAAAGGTGTAATAAAGGCATTCATGCTTATTTTTTGTCTTTTGAGCTCTTTGCTCTTCATCTTCATTACGGGAATAAATGCAAGTGCTTTTTGCGAGCCACAAAACTGCTTCGTTGGTCCTTTATGCACTAATATAGCCATCAAATGGAGACAGCCGTCTTGTTTATCCATGGAGAGATGGTGGTATTCCCTTTGTTCCCAGTGTAGCGCGTTCATGAGTAACTGGCTGTCACTTGGAGAATGAGCTGTTGATGATTCTGTCTCGGCTACAGACGCGGCTACGGCTGTAGGAACGTTTTCTGCATTAGAGAAGACTCCTGCAGGACACGAGGCTCGATCAAGCAGACCGTGAGGGTGATGATTAGTGCAAAGACAGCCCACCAGCATGCTTTTTTTTTTTCATATAAAAGAGTTTTACAGAACAGTTTGTCAAGAGAGTGAAATCAGCGTGACCGCGTGACTGCTGTGCTGGTCTCCGATCCAGCACATGGGAGTGTGTAATCATAGGTGTGGGAGGAGAGATGGCTCCGTCTGTGTGCGATCTGGAGGGAAAAAAAAACCAGTCAAGACACAGCATGACGGCTCACCACGTGATATTTCCTGACTCAGCTCTCAGTGTGGATAAGTAGAGCAGAGTGATGGGAATATGTTTCACATCTCAACAGGCGGCGTCAGAATGACGAAATAATCAATACTATGATGAATTATTTCACAATATGCTGTTATGAGATGTTTGCAGATATAATCAATGCTTTTTTAGTATCGCTGAAACTACTTCTATCTATATCTTGGCACCCTTGGATTATGCATATTTAGTTTTTTAGTCATATTAACACTTAGCATGTGAATGTTATTTTATTGCATTGTGATTTGTTTTCCAAAATTACTCCTGATATAAAAAAAATATTTTTATAGATTTA